>OMKI01001599.1:1141-12903 GCA_900302315.1 Phycis blennoides
TCCTACTGTTGTCCACTGCTGAGTAAATTTGATTTCGGATAAAAATATGTGCTTCTATTGTGCAACAAAGGAAGCTGATTCTGTAGGGGTAGAACACTCTTTAAAAAAATGCTCAGAGCTAGAAGGCTGTCAGGAACAATTGACTCTCACTGTTGGGAAAGGCTAGTAGAATAAATGTGGAATGAGTTTAAAAGGTTGAAAAAAAAGTATTATTATTGATAATAATTCAGCAATCCAGTTTAAATCAAAACTTGTAATCTACTGCCCAAGCAAAGCCTTCTGAGATTTATGTTCTAGCCATTCTGTGTTGCAGACCAGTGGTTCCCAACCTACACTTCCATTTAAAAGCCTACTAAGGAGATATTCATCAGATAATATTGGCCATTGTTAAAAGAGACAATATTTAACAACACTGTTTGTGTAACTGCATTACATTAGTATTTCCACAGTGGTTATGTGTTGTGCTAAACAAAGTATTTCCTTATATAACCTCAGAGTTTCTGCATTTCCCTTCCAGTAAAAACATATGTGTGTGGACACACCATTGTCTAAAAAAAAAAAAGAAGTGTGTGCTAAGATAACATAATAGGAGTATAGTTTTTGTTATCAAAGATCTAAAACACAAGTCTGACTATCATGTAGTCATGTTCCATTCCAAAAATACTTCAAAAAAGCCTTTGTTTGCCATGCGGCAGGAAAGGCTCCCTGGTCCAAATCAAACAGGCCTTCTACTGTGAGAAACAGCCAACCGGTAGGACATCCAGCAGCGTACTCCCACTGTGGAAAAAAACCCTAGATAAAGGAAAAGCTCAATGTATGATCTTGATAAGAGTGAAATATTAATTTTGTTGTTGTTTTTTTGATTCATAAACAATATCCGACATTCTGGGGACAGAAACAATAAACTGTGCTTGAATACATAACCAACCATTGTTATAACAGAGTGCCCTGGTTCACCTTTGAGCACGGCCGTGCCAAGCCGTCCCTTAGTATTACCTCATCATGACGCTCTTGGTCTGTCTCTTCCCTCTCTACCCTTATAACCTCTCTAAACCTTTATGGCACAATACATTTTTGGATGGGGTTATGAGAAGCTGTTCATAGACACTAGACTCCCTTATTCTTTACACATCAGTTTGGATAACAGTTTTTTCGAAAGAGACAACTCATTCCAAAGCATTGTTTTGTGAATCAAGAAGATGGACAGCAAATATATTGCATAGTAAGTAATGGGTTCTGTAATGTTGTTGATCTCCTTTGTTGGTAGCACTTTAAATTAACTGCATATTTGAAGCATTGATGAAGTTGAAGTAAATGATTTATATAGCATTTCAACAAAATTAAAAAAGCTTCGATAGTCCTAAATTTAGATGAGCTCACTCAAACGACTCAAGATAATGCTTTCTCATTACCTGAACTAATCATAAGTACAGCATTATTAAGTGTTTATTAACAAATTGTATATAGTTCATAAATCATTAACTTACACTTTATAAAATATATTTATAAAGTGTAAGATAATTAGTATTTGTTTATTAATTACTCCATCACCCTACCCCCTCTCCCATCCACGCACACCTCAGCCAACCGAATGGCCTCAACACACCAAAGCTCACTCGTGGAGTGCATGCATAGAGCACATGCGTAGAGAACATTTGCCTTCATTCTGTTCCCATGATAATCAATAAGCTATTCCACACTGCAGGCAGAGCTGAAGTGCAAGATGTCTTATTATAAGTGGGGTCTTTTTATTCTACCTCCACCTTCTGTATTTGACACATTTTTGTTGGGCTTATCAGTTGGCCTTAAATGGCCTTAACTAGTGAGTCCACACAGGGTTAATAGGCCTCTGCTGTGAACACAAGGACGCAAGATGTTCAGAGCTCTACACTTCTTGAGCTCTGTGTGTTAAAACTTAACTATCATTTTGGTCAGTTAGAAATATTTGGTATTTTAATTTAAAGTTAAACCGTCCAGTTTATCAAATCATCAACTTTGTGGATAGGAGGTCTGGTCAATTTTTCATCCAGAATCACAGTACTTGCCCCTGGTCTCCTTATCTTATTTAACTATTACATGGCTTTGTCTTTCTTTTCTTTACTTTCACATGTGAGTTAGGCTTGCAAGCCAATGAGACGAGCTAAAGTTACCCAATTTAGATCTTCATGTGGATTGTGAGATTGACATGTTGTCTCTATTTGATTGTAAACTTAGTCCTGTCAAAGGACTGCACCATTTTCTTTAAGTCATTATTAATTCTGTTCACAATCTTTGGTACAAGTAATGTTTTCTTGTTGGTTTATTTGTATGGTATATTTCAGGTGAATAGTGTACATGTACATATATTACCATGTTTGGTCTAAACCACTTGCTATATAAAAACACTTTAAGATGGAATAATCTTTTTTAATCTCTTCATCAAGCGTGTACTGTACAGATGGACCAACAATGAATACACGATACACCAAGTGTAACATTACACACAACTGCTGCATTCCTAATAACATACAAGGCATTGTGAAGTTCTAACTACCTTGTGGGCTGGTATTTGTGTTTCTGAGGTACATTTTCCCATTCCTACTGTTGTCCACTGCTGAGTAAATTTGATTTCGGATAAAAATATGTGCTTCTATTGTGCAACAAAGGAGGCTGATTCTGTAGGGGTAGAACACTCTTTAAAAAAATGCTCAGAGCTAGAAGGCTGTCCGGAACAATTGACAATTGGGAAAGGCTAGTTGAAGAAATGTGGAAGGAGTTGAAAAGGTTGAAAAACAGGGAAGTTAATAAAAAAACTGTAAATGTATCTATAGTTCTCTCTCATACATACATACATACATACATACATACATACATACATACATACATACATACATACATACATTTGATTTTTGATTTTTATTCACATACATACATGATACATAGACATTAGATACAGTAAAGTAATGTCCATGCATGTGAACTGGTCCCCAACGAAGCTACCTAAAGCTTATGCTAGTTAGCTACATATTTGATGTATACAATAATAATTAAATCTATTGCAGACTAAACTAGGCCTGCAACTGACTCTTTTTTAGTTGAATCAGATCTGTCTCTTTAATACAAATATTTTTTTTTTGCTGCACATGATACAATATCTTAATTGCAATTAATTGAATTCCCAACATATACGGTTGGGCTACTGTATGTCTGCTTTTAAATAGGGCTATAATTAATAACTTTCTCGCCTTTAACATGATAGGCTTATTAGGCTACTGTATTTCTATTTAAAGGCCTCATCTTTAACAGGTCTGAATTCAAATAACAACCAGAGCTATGTTATATATTTTGCTGAGTTGTGTACTTGCATTAACCCAGTTGGTACCAAAAATGTTCAAACCTAGATAAATACGTAGTTTTATTCATGGTAATGGTCTGTTACATTTTGTCACATGTTAATGGCATCATATGCCTTTTACCCTCAACATACAGGGAAACACAGGAAAATAGTGGCTCACATTTACATTTACATTTAGGGCATTTGGCAGACGCTTTTATCCAAAGCGACTTACAAAGAGTACTCACACCAAGCTCACACAGCTCACACCAAGCTAATAGTATTTCCCGTATTCACCATGTATTTCCCATACATTATTTTTTTTTTAATTATGTAAAACGTGAATATCTGTTGAATGTCCAATAGTTTTTCAATGTAAACAAAAAACAAAAAGCACATTATCGTGAGCTACCACCACAAGTATAATCAAACCATTACGATAATATTCTAAAGTTAAAACAACATGCTCAGATTACTTTACAAGTTATATTTTCTATGATTGTTATGACCACCAATAACAACACTGTGCTACCCCACAAATGAATTCCCCACACATTATCTACAGCTACTGCTTGTGTGGTTGTGTAGTATGTTACTTGTGGCAATTTCATTAGAATGAAATGATATAATGTGACTAAACTTAACGTGATTAACAATTTAATACATTGACTTGTCCGTGACCATGATTGCCTGAGTAACGTCAGACAGACTTGAAGAATCGAATGATGGATCTCTGTGCAGGGCCGCAAAGAAAGAATAAACGTAAATGTAATTTTTAATTTTATTTTCATTAGTCTTCCAGGTTTTATATTTAACATTTTTTATAAATTAAAAAATTACCACTTCCATCCGCGCCTCACTCCCGCCAGTGACACTTTGTGGATTTTTTTTCCATGCATCAGTAAGTCTGCAAGCTAACCCTAACAAAAATGACCCAAAAACAAATGTCACTCTAGAGCTTCTTTGAAAATGGAGAAAGAGCCAACGATGAGACACCAGAAGGGTAGCAGAGTGCCAACAAAAAGAAAGCTGCATTTAACAGCTTAATTCACATGCTCAATAGGTGATTCACACGCTCTTCGCCCGCTCTGTATAATATGCGGTATAATAGCATAATATAATATGCTAGCTAATGAAGCCATGAAACCCTCAAAACTATTTTGCCACATTGAGACCAAGCACCCTGCATTAAAAGACATGCCCATATCATTTTTTTAAAGAAAAAAAGGTGAACATGAAGGACAGAAGCAATTATTGAGGGCCACCACTTCAACAAATGTGTCCGTGCTCAAAGCATCATTCTTAGTGGCTGACCGCACTGCTGAAGCTAAGAAGCTCTTCAATATTGGTGAACAATTGATTTTGCCTGTTGCTAAGGAAACCTTTTGGAAAGGATAAAGTTAAAAAGGTTGCAAACGCTCCCCTTGCGGCTAGCACCATAACAACCACAGATGAAATAGCATTGGAGACGTCAAGGCACAGTTGTTAGACAGGATTAGTGAATCACCGTGGTACGCAATTCAGGTGGACAAGTCTACTGACAACAAGGCAATATTGCTCGTTTTTATGCAATATTTCTTTCAGGAAGATGTGCAACAGGATTTGTTATGTGCACAGTTTTTGCCAACCAACACCACAGCTGCAGAACTATTCAAGTTGTTGAACGATTACATATCAGGAAGATTTAATTGGTTGTTTTGTGTCGGTGTATGCTCGGATGGAGCGGCTGAGATGACTGGACGGATTTCTGGTCTCACAACACAGATCAAGGAGGTTAATTTGGAATGTGAGTCTACACACTGTCATTCATAGAGAAATTCTGGCGAGCCAAAAAATGTTGCCTGAGCTTAATAGTGTTTTGCAAGATGTGATTAAAGTTATTAACCACATCAAAGCATATGCCCTTAACTTGCATCTGTTTGAGCAGTTTCTAAATGCAGATCACTGGCTAGAGTCTTCAGAGATTTCTTTTAGAAAAACCACTGGCAGTGCATTTCAGTAACACAGAATGGGTCGCAAAACATGCTTACCTGTGTGACATATTCAACCTGCTCAACGAACTCAATCTCTCACTTCAGAGGAGAATGACCACTGTTTTGAAGTTGGCAGACTGAGCCCAGGCCTTCATTCACCCAGCTGGTTCGTGATCCCCTGTCTTGGCTTTCAAAAGAGTTTGAGCATTACTTCCCAACAACAAAAGACCCCCGGACAGGGAAGGAATGATTCCGCAACCCATTTATGAACAAGCCATGTGAATCAACTTTAATCCTGTTAGAAGAAGATCAGCTGGTTGAAATTGCAAATGATGGTGGCCTCAAAAGAGACAACTTCAAACCTTGTTGCATTCTGGATTAAAGTCAAGGCAGAATATCCTGACATCGCCACAAAAGGACTGAAAGCTCCGCTTCACAAAGATCCTATCTATCCTATCGTGAAGCGTTTTCTGCAGTGGAAGCAACCAAAATATTAAAAAAATTGCCCTCGGGATGAATAAAGTATCCACCTAGCTATCTATCTATCAACCAAAACGAGATTACGGAGCAGACTGGAAATAAGGAACACACTTCGAGTGTCACTGTCTCCCATCTCCCCCAGATGGGACCACCTAGTTGCAGGGAAACAAGCTCAGGGCTCCCACTGATTGTGCATTATGGTGAGCTGATATTGGAGTGATTAATATTGTAATAAATATGGTAATAAATAAATATTGGTTGGCAGGGATGACGGTGGAACCATCAATATTGAGTGTGAAGTCCTGAGTTGCCAGGAGAGGCCAGTGCCAGTAATGCCAAGGGTGGATTTTAGGCGTGTGATAAGTGTGGAATGGCTAATGTTGTCAAATGCAGTGCTGAGGTCATGAAGGATGTGGATGCTGATGAAACCAGACAGGAAAAGGCTCATAGAGGTCGTTGGAGTCGAGGTGGGACTTCATCTTGGGTGGCAACGACTCTCTCCAGTATTTTTTACAGGAAGGGCAGGTTGGAAATGGCCCAACCTGGTCCAAAATGGTAGTCATTTGGGCAGTCAGGGTGAAGTCAATGTTTTTTTCAGTATGGGGCAAACTTTAAGGTGGAGGGGACGTAAAAAGAAGACAGAGAGGAGTTTATGGTTTTAGTGATGAATGGGCAGAGTGTGGGGAGACAGGCCTTGATGAGGGTGGAGGGGAACGAGTCCAAGGCACTGGTAGTGGATATCATACCATCTGAGATGTTTTCAGATAGATGAGAAGATGAATCCATGGACTTGAGGTTTCGGAAAGTTACAGTGATTTCTGCTTTATATAATATATATATATATATATATGGGGCGGCAGTAGCTTAGCGGGTAGCGCTGGTGGACAGAGCGGGTCGTCCACCAACCGTAGGGTCGGCGGTTCGATCCCCGCGCTCCGCACCTCCAAAAAAACTGTCTGCATGTCGAAGTGTCCTTGAGCAAGACACTGAACCCCTACTTGCTCCCCGGGCGCTGAATATAGCAGCCCACTGCTCCTATGTACCATAGGATGGGTTAAAATGCAGAGAATAATTTCCCAGCTGTGGGATTAATAAAGTACAATAAAAAAAAAATATATATATATATATATAATCCTGTAGCATTGTAATCCTTAAATAATAATACATGCTCTCTAATTTCTCTCACACCTTCTGTCTTGCACTTTGAAATCCTCCTGTGAAATAGAAGTCTGTTGAATTAATCACGTTTTGCAGTCCTGCTCAAGCCTACTTGTATATATGTTGAATTCATTTAAATAATACTTTGTAATATTTACTTCCACCCCTTTCAAACACTGTATTAAATCAATCTGTAGACCTTACACTTAAAGAATTGAGTGAGAATTTATGCCATATGTCATCACCTTTATGCAATGGGTGTGCCATAATGTAGTAATGTAAAGTAATGTAGTAATTTTCTTTTGAACATAAAAACTACAGAAATGAATTTGTGTAAAACATAATGGTTAACTTGGTTGGGGAAAAGATCTGGTTTGTCAGTATTTACAAATGTAATTGTCACAGTCCTGAGATGTGTTAGGGTATTATATGGGCCCAAAAGGTTGATGCCCAGAGCTCTCCAAAACAGTTAAAGAGATTATCAACATTTTATAGGTCTCCAGGTTGCCTAACAAACACCTACAAATGAACAGCTTGGAAATGGGTTCTGTGGATCAAACTATGATGAGAAATAGCTTTTTGTGGGAACTTCCAGGTTTTCCCAAAATTGCGAGCACTTTCTCAGTGCCCGGAAATTACTCCAGCCACCCCAATTTAGAATTCAGCTCTGTTAAGTTTCAGTTGCCTTCTTGTTAGCCTTGAGAGCTATACAGATAGAACCTTTGCAATGGCTGCTAGCAATGAATATTGATCTGCGGATCGAATAGAACTAAACAACGATTTACTAAACCAATATTTTCCGAGTTTACTCAGATGTATTTTAAGTGTATCATTAAATGAATAAAGTAACAATGCTTGCATACATGCAGCATGTTTGACAAAAATGTTTATTGCAAGTTGTATTGATGCAGTAGTTACGTTACTTACTAAAAAAAAATTAATTTACTCATGAAGTAATGGAGAAACCAAACCACATGTTCAAGCAAATTACGACATAAATTGTCTGGCATTTATACTGTGAAGACGAACACAATGAAGGCGCAATCTCCATTATCGACTGTTACAGACCATGAATCTAAGAACACAGACAGGATTAAGGAAGTTCACCGAGTATCAACAGCATGTTTGACTTGAGTGCTTCTATATGGCAAAAAACTATGACATATAAAGTTGTGTAATGATTCAAAGTTTGTAGTTTTAAAGAGATAATATCAACATGGCAGTGTCTGTGAAAGGTCCCTTTTTAATTGCTCAGATACAATGCTTCAAATGCTACAATGCTTCAAATGTTTACCCTTCATGGTTCATCGGTAGGCTAAGAGCGTTTCAACAATGTTTTGTTTTATTCTACGACAAAGTGAATATAACAAAGTAAACATATCTAAGGGACAACTAGAACATGTTTCATATTTGCAATTTTGAAATTGCCTCAATCGGATTTAGGGAAGTAAAAAAGTATCTTAGCATACCCCACAACACAGAATAATGTAGCAAAATCTGGGCTAATTATTCTGTAGTGTGTACCCAGCAGTTGTCCAATAGGTTTTGCTGTCCAATGTGGACAGTACAGTTTTAATGTGGAGGGAACTCACCTTCATTTACAAATGGCAAATAACTGATTACACCCTCCCTTTCCAATTACTATACTGTGGGTGTCCTCTGGCATCACTTGAAAGACGCAATGGCCTCTGACAGAGCCTGACAAGATAGAGACAGTAGAGCTCATTTTCAACATGGATAAGACAATCTTGAAAATGAGCTATTCTTGAGTGATGTGTATGAAGTGTCTAAATATATATATATACTAAATAAACCAGATTAACAATGGAAAAACGTATGGTATGGTAAAAGAGTTTAGATTTCCTGGAAAGTACAAAAATACACGGCACGTGTATTTACGTGGCATGTATTAATTAGTAATGATAATTGTGATGATTTGACAAACAAATCTTTGCATTCATGTTTAAGCTGTTTCTCTCTGTGTCATTTTTCTTCATAGGGCATTGTTAACCAGCAGCAACTTCAACTGGAAGCCATCATTCCTATCTCTTGTTTAGTGAGTAGAAAACGTTCCAGCGAACAACATTTGACACTGTGAACTGGTGGAGACCAAAGTACAACTCGTCTTCTGAAGCCCCGATTCATCGTTCATCTTCTTTATTGTATCCTCAGTTCGGTTTCTGCCACAGTAGCTCCCCCCACCTGTCTCTTCTCTCAAAAGTGCCCCTCAGTGGGGCAATGCCAGTCTTGAGAAATGCTGATGCATCCTTTAGCTCCAAGCAGGAGCTCTTGGACCTGCAGGACTGCCCGCTAGGCTCAGTGGAAGACACCCCAAGCCCTGTGGACTCTCAGACTGGGAGCCCCATTAACTCAGGCCCCGGAAGTCTCGGAAGAGATTATGGCCCCAAGCGGCCCCAAATTCTCACTGGCGCAAGCACACTCCCGGGGAAGATCCATACTGTGGACAGTATCATCAGTGCACCTCAGCTCACCTCAGATGACTTGGATCAGCTATGTGGTTGGGGGGCCCTGACTCCGAAAGCCTTTCAGGTCTTCAACACACCTCGATGGTTGCTGTTCTTCCTGTGCACTGCTTCATTCCTCCAGGGCATGATCATCAACGGCTTCATCAACACAGTGGTCACCTCCATCGAGAGGCGCTTTGAGCTGCGCAGCTACGAGGCCGGCCTGATTGCTAGCTCCTACGACATCGCTGCATGCGTGTGCCTTGCATTCGTCAGCTACTTTGGTGGGACCGGCCACAAGCCTCACTGGCTGGGCTGGGGAGTGCTCATCATGGCCCTTGGATCGCTTGTGTTTGCCTTCCCCCACTTCACCACAGCACCCTACCAGGTCAGCTTGCCCGAGCACACAGGAATGTGCTCTGCCAACCGTACCAGCTCGTGCCACAACAAGGAGAGTACTGGGCTCTCCAACTATCGTTTTGTATTCATGTTGGGGCAGTTTCTCCACGGTGTGGGGGCCACCCCACTCTACACATTAGGGGTCACATTCCTGGATGAGAATGTCAAGTCAAGCTATGCTCCTGTTTATATAGGTGAGACTTACACACCTTACACATGGCACATAATCATAAGTGTATAGACTCACCCATTACTTCACAAAATACTGCTCTATCTATTCTATTCTATCTCTAACGCTATCTCGATCTGATCTCATATGAGACAAATTCCTCATTCAATGTCTGAATCATAATCTTGACCCTGTGAGATCCCTAGTCCCCTCATATTTATCTTATTCAACACATCAACAACATGAAAAGCTGTTGGATTCCTACTGCATGGGCCAATGCTAACTAGTCATGCCATGATACAAACCGTACCCTTCAATGCGCTGACCAACTTGTATTTCAGGCTATTAAATCGCTGCCAAGAACAATGAACTCTCTTTAATCCAAGAGATCAGGAAATAGGAAAAGCGTGTTACTGTTCTGACTTGCCTATACACTATGTCTGTCTTTCTGTGGTCCTTTTCTCCCCAGGGATCTTCTACACAGCAGCCATTGTGGGGCCAGCTGCCGGCTACCTTTTGGGGGGCTACTTTCTCAACATCTACACTGAGACCCACCTGACGTAAGCATTTCATAAAATAGGAGTAAACTTGTTGGTTCACCCTGTAAGCATAGGCAAAAATGCCTTATAGGGACCCTGATCGATCCATGAGCAAAACAGCACACAGGACGACAGCAGCAACCACATAAATAGATACAAATGTATAAATTAGCATGTATGTTAGTACCGGCTTCAGCCCTTGCAAGGTTGGGTGGACATGATTTGGTACTTGTCATTCACTGTCTCAACCTATTTTCCACTCCATCTTTACTTTCCTGTCCATAAAAGGCAAAAATGACAAAGGTAGAATATTAGCTACATTATTATGTATGTGTGCATGTACAGGACAGAGCTGACTCCAGAGAACCCTCTGTGGGTGGGGGCCTGGTGGATCGGGTTCCTAGCAGGAGGAGCAGCAGCTCTGCTCATTGCCCTCCCTATCCTTGGTTACCCACGACAACTGCCAGGTAATTGGCGCAGTGCAAAACTACTGCATTTCTAACATGCATACAATTAAAACAAGACATTATGCACAGGTTCCTTCTTGTTCTTCTCAATATGCAAGTTTGAAAACAGCGTATTTAATTGATTTGATTTATTCTTATTTATTTTGCCTTTTATTCTTTAGTCTTGTTATGTTAGTGTGGTTACAAAGCAAGCCACACTATTGTTATTCTTTGTATTATACCTTGCACTGCTTCAAGCATCCTCTTGCATACTTCTTATTTCTTGCCCTGGTGCAAGCAGGGCAAGTATATGTCTGATTATTTTTGCGTGCCCTGCTAACGTAACATTATTTTCATTCATTTTCATTGATTCACACACACTGACAAACGAAGATGTCCGCCAATTCTGCCATAATCAAATTTGGTTATATAAATCACCAGGATTTTCTCAGCACTGTGTTAAAGGAAAACGCCACCGTTTTTCCCTACTGAACTATGTTCCTTCATGATCTTTGACCAGTTGATAAACACCTCTCTCACCTTCGTGCGTGCACTCAATCGCTCTGGCGCGCAGCGCTACTTTGGTAGCATGTAGCTTGGCCCAGTATATTCCTTAGGATCCAAAGGGGGGTGAAGTTAGAAGCGACCAAGCACTTCCACGTTTTCCCTATTTAAATACGGTTACGTGAGTAGTTACACGACCAAATTATGGTTACACAAAATGAAACATGCCAATTTTCAAAGCAGATAAAAAGGATAACTGGCATGTTTAATTTTGTGTAACCATACTTGGGTCGTGTCAAACTAGTGTCAAATTTGC
>OMKI01001634.1:0-28383 GCA_900302315.1 Phycis blennoides
CCGCCGGCTCCTGCCAGTGCTGAAGTGGACTTTCAGGGCGGCCGTGGCTGTAGCATACCTTTCATCCGGCAGGGTGAGTGTGGCGAAGATTCGTTGTCCCTCCTGGCCGAGGCAATGGCGAAGAAGCGCGCACTTACGCGGCTCTGCTAAGTCCGCGTCTCCCAACGCCAGCAAATAATCCTCAAACGACGTCAGCCATCGGTCCCAGGGAACAGCCGGGTCACCGGGAACAGGTAAGAAAGGTGGCGGTGGTGGCAGGGCAAAAAAAGACATCCTCGTTCGCCAAATATTGTGTTTGCAAAGACTCAATGATCACACCGTGTAGCTTCGTTTCATTACTTTACTGAACTGCCCGAACATCACAGTTTACAACACCTGCCGTACTTCAGTGCTGAAACTCTTAAAGGCACAGTAACCTGTCTCTAACACAACTTAACATCCCCAGGCCAAACCGGACGCCCTGTGGTGTTTTTAGACATAACAACAGTATTAGAGCTAACACCACTGACAACACATAAGGTATAAGACTGTTCTCTTTTAAGTGTCTGAGATAAACCATGCCCTATAGGCAGGACTTCTTTACCATGCCGTACTACCCATATATATATACTAAAGAATTTCCTTTGTCCCAAGATGCTTCATGAACCACCTCCAGAGCAGTGGCGTAGCCAGAAATGTTCAAGTGGGTGGGCACAGAAAAAAACTGGTGGGCAAAGCCAATTTGATTGAACGTACGTTTGGTGAACGTAAATGAAGGAAAGCCCTCTGATTGGACGGGCAAGACTGGCGGGCAAGTAGGCGGGCCTAGGCCCGTCCAGGCCCGCCTGTGGCTACGCCTCTGCTCCAGAGTCCATGTCCGTTTGCCTTGTATCTTGTATCAACCAATTTGTGTTTAATCTTTACCGCTCTTTGAGCCATACCTAGCCAGAGGCAAGCATCGAGACCATGCTTCATCACTATTCATTCCAATTCACATGTTCCAAGCGGCACACCTTCCACCTATCTCCAGCTCATCAACCCTGCAGTATATCTACCTCGGTTCTCAACCACTCATTGCCAGATCATTGTTTAAACCACAGTGGTAGACTACTATTTACGGCGCCTTCAATTGTGAATTCAAGTCATCTTTTCGTGTTTCCTTGTTTTTCGTGAGTTTAATTAAAATTTGTCACTCCCCACCTGCCTGTTCATCTGCCTGCCTTCCTGCCTGTACCTCTCCCTGTCTGCCTACTCATCTCTCTCATCCACCATACTACTCAGCTCAACTCTGTCCTCCACCATCGCCTGTCCACGTCTTGTGTTGGCTACTGTTCGCATTCCATTTTCCCCCTACAATAAACCTGTTTATTCATCGTACTCCACTGTTGGTGTCTGTGTTTGTGTCCGCTCTCTGATCGTCACAGATACAATTGAATGAAGTACTATTGTTAAATTTGAGTTACTACATAGTTACTAGCCAGATTTTATAGGTTTCTAGTTTTATTTTTAGAGTGCACAATTCTTATTAATATTGTCCGGGACCCCCCTCACCCCCTTCCCCATCCCCAATGACAATTACACTTCTTACTCCCCTGCACTGTACACCATTTTGCACTCCCCTCAACATTCACTTTAAACAAAACACTTTTTACACTTTTTTATACTTTCACTTTTCACTTTACACGAACACTTATTGTTACTGTTGCTTGTTGTTTGTACTGTCTTTGTTGGTGTTGTTTTGTTGTGTTGTGTTTTGTGTTGTTTGTGCTGTTGTTTGTTGTCTGTCAATGCGTGCGAACCACCAGGACAAATTCCTCGTAGGTGCAAACCTACTTGGCAATAAAGTTCTTCTGAGTTCTGAGTTCTGAGTTGAGTTCTGAGTCATTGCTCTTAGAGATATGTAGTATTTGAAATTAACAATATTATTAGAGTAGTTTATAGGTTGGTTGTTTATTATTCAATTTAAACACATCTTTCATTTTACAATGAATGATTTATCCATTGTCACCATGTCATTATGGTGGTGATTTATACCATTTAATTTGTACCAAATAATATTGACATCTCTGATCTATAATTGTTTATAGATGAGCAAATATTTGAATGGAGCACATGATTCTTCTTAGTTTTTCTTTTTCAATTTAAATCAGCATTGTTACAGGTTCTTTATTTTCAACCTGGTTTTACAGATGAGATATAATCACATAATCACAGTTTCTGAGTAATCCTTGGATGTACTGCTCCCCCTACCACTTCTTGGATCTACTTCTTCCACCACTGGCCCCCCAAACCCATCCGGAATAGCATTTTGTTTTCAGTTTTTAAGTGAAGGGTGAGAGGTATTCTTTTTTAATTATTTGAAGGCTTTGGATCAATGCAGTGGCTCGAGATCCAGCAAGAGTTTTTAACATATCTATAAATGAACTACCCCGATTCCGTGTTTTCTAATCTCCTCATACAAACAAATAAAAGAATGCTGCTATGTTTCTGCAACATCCAACAAGTACTCAAATAAGTGCATCCACATCCTGTCATTGTTTCAGATATTATAACAACATAAATACGTATCTTTCTTATCACTGGACACACTGCATCTATGCCGAAATGTGATGTTGATTACTCTGTTTTGTGGAACTTCCTGAAATATGCAAGTTGGGCAATACCCATTGCCAAACTTATCCTGTGAAATGCACAGTCCCTTTAAAATAAATATATACTTCTCAATTATTACAGGCATTTTTCCAGCTGGCTATAGCTGTATCCACAAAGCCAGAGACCATGGTGGTGGGGTTGGACTAGCTGTAGTCTCCCCATGATTAGTACATTTTGCATGTTCCTTTGAACAGCTAGCATTTCAATGTCTGCCCCCCGACTTCATGACAGTCCTGCTTGTCTACTGTCCACGAAAATGCCTAATTTATAACAAAATTGTCCGAAGTTCTCTCCACCCTCCAATCCTATACATGCAAATTGATAAGTCTGGGTGACTTCAACATTCATGTCGACTGCCCCCCCCCCCAGATCTGAATGTGGAAGCATCCATATCATGGACCTCTGCTTTTCCAACAACAAGGCAGCAGGCATCAACCTGCTGTTTGCCCAAAGTCTGATTTCTTTAAGAAATCTTGAGTCCATCAACACAAACAACCTCCCTGACTTCCTCGCACCTTTATAGCGATTCCTTCCTCGACATGACAGTCAGTGCATACTGCTGCTCTTGACTGAAGGAGTTGAGTTTTTCACTATAGGGGACATGGGGGTCATTCAAGCCTCAATCCTGGGACCCATTCTCTTCCCCATATATCTCCTCAAGCTATCTCATACATGCATATCCACCATATCACCCGTCACCACATCTCCTTTCACACCTTTGCTAATGATACCCAGTTTTATCCCAAAGCAATCCCTGGTCTACCTGCCTAAATGCCTGCCTCAAGAAGATCAAAGCTTGGATGACAGCCAACTTTCTCCAACAAACAGCAGCAAAACAGAAATCCTCCTGGTCAGCACTCATCAAACCCATGGTAACAGCACAACCTCACTCACCATCGCTGATGACCCCATCACCCTATTATCTGTTGTTACAAACCATTTTCAAAATATCCATGTACCGTCTCCATCTCTTTAATAAGCTTTGAAATAGGCTCAGAAATAGGCAGAGCTGGCTTGTGGGCGGCCCTCACAGGGGTGTAGCATCTGACCGTACCTGATCTGTACGTTTGAGCCCAAGCAACGGGTGGGTGCACTCAGGAAATAACCCTCAAAGGATTTGGCTGGTTTGCTCAGACCCCAGTTTAATTGGTACCCACCCTCCGAATTGACCAGTAGGACATTTTCTTTTCAAATTCAACCATATTTGCTTGAAGTGAATTCTAACTGTGTGTCTCAATCTCTAAATCTGAGCATGCACAGTGGTGCATACACATATTCAGTACACAGACAATGACAATTATATGACAGAGCCAGCTGCTGATATGAACACAATGCTGTGTAAGTTCCATTCCAAGTGTGGTGGCCAGTATTCCCCTAGACTGTAGTATCAAGGAGAGAGCCTTTGACCAGGTGAAATTGTTATCTAATGTCCCAGTACATGCTGTGCCCTGTGGACGAGGAGGTGTGCAGGGTCCTTTGTGGTGTCTAGTGGCCTGTATGAGTTTGGAGATCATCAAGGCCAATCATCAGCACCTCCTGGCTCCTCGGCTATATAGTTTGAGGGCGCTGGTCAGTCACTCTCTGCTCTGTCATTTAAAGGTCTTACTTATTTCTATTTAAGACCAATTTTTGCAGATAGTGTTAGATTGAGTATTATAATTGAGTAATGTAAAATTTTGACTGCAATTTCTAAATGGGTCATGGAGCATGGAGCAGTACAAAATGGCATCATCTGCATTAATACAGTATTATATATATAATATATAATACTATATATAATATATAGTGAACAGTAGAGCCCATAATTTACGCTTAAGGCACCCCTTGGGTTATTGGTTGTTGAATTTTATTATTCAATTAGATTTTGATTGGATTTGATTAGATTAGATTACTAAAAACACATTGTTTCTGCCTCAAAGCAAATGTTTAAACCAATCACAATCAGAATTGTCCTATCCAATAGCAGATATTGTTCATTGTTCTTTGTTATTGTCTATTGTTATTGTTGTTTGTTTACTGTCGCGCACCAACCACCAGGTCAAATTCCTCGTAGGTGCAAACCTATTTGGCAATAAACATCTTTCTGACTTCTGACTTCTGATAAGGAATCTCCAACTGTGTCAAATGATTTAGACAGGTCAATGAAAAAAGCAGCCCTCACATTAGTGCAGATCTCATTTCAATGTTTGGGCATCTTATCAAGTCATTTGAGCAGAGCAATTGAGAATGCTGTTTTGTCCTAGTGTTGAGGTACAATGCAACACCGTATCTTAAAGCAGTGCCACTACATTATATCTTAGCTTGAGGAGCTTCCTGCTGATATATGCAATGGGTCAGAGATTACCTGGTTATCCCTGTAGCAGGGCTGCCCCAATGCCCACCTTTAATGCCTCAGTTTGGACTGTAGAAGGCGGGTTAATGTCTGGGCTATTTGGCCATCCATCCTCGTGACGTTTGTGATGGGCACTGAAATTATAGAAACATTCTTAATAAACTGATTGTACCTGTTTCTTTGTTTAGGGTCTGTCCGCTTGCTTCCACCTTCCCCAATTGTGGCCAGATCACACCATTACCCCAAATATTTGGTCTTCTTCTTGGGTAAAGAACAACGGATGGATGGTCAGGCCAACCTCCTTAATTATCTGCAATCTAAACAATCTACAGATGATCCAGGTGTTCCTCCCAGGCGAAAAACACATCATCTAGTTAAGCTGCAGCAAAGGAATTGGTGCTTGCCAGCATCTGATGCATCATCCACTGCAAGTGGAGACCAAAAGTGTCCAAACAGTGTCCGAAAAGCTGAGGGGAACCTGTCAGTGACCCTCACATAGATCAATAGTACTGATACAATTATGAATTCTTTCCACAAGATACAAGTCAAATTTATTCACTGCATGTATGTTCCTGAAGTCCAGACAGAACTTGAGTACAAGCTTTCTTTGGTAAGAAGATAAAAGGCTCGCCTCCAGTTCCCATTACAGCACTGGTAGCAGACACCCTGGAACCCTGTAGAAAGGCTAGTGAATGGGTTTGGATTACCTCAAAGTGATATGGTGATGAACAACATCCGTGTGGCCAGATACTTCAAGGAAAAGATATAGAGGCAAGAACCGACAAAACTCTTTTTCCTCTCCTTTTATTCTCCTCCTATAAGGGGCACAGATTGAACTGCTTTCCTCATTTGCAGGCAAATGGTCTGCTCCACTTCACTGTCATATACAGCGAAGGTAGGCTTCAGGTGACCCCATGTCAGGACGTGTGTTCCATTTCTTCATCATGTTGATGTGGAAGGCCTGGTTGGCTATGTTAGGCATGAGTTACGGGACCTATTTTTTGGTCTGGTTTGGGCCTTTGCACTTAGCCAACAGTTTATGCTTTGATGAAGGCAAATGCAACAGCTTCTTCCCCCTTCTGTCAACACATTATATGGACATAGGAGATAATCTGTCACACAAACTGTGGCAACAATAACTTATAGTACAACACTACGGTGTGAGACACATTTCATATACAACATCGCTCATTATAGTGCTCATACACAACAAAGATAATAGCTAGAAAAAAGTATCACAAAGATGTACTGTGAGTTGTGTGTAGTGTAAGTTGTAACTGTTATATCGGTCAGTCGATTTTATTGGCCAATATTAGCCTATCCCAGATTTATCATATCGGCCTATATGTTTGCTGATATGCACCAATATGAAAACTTGGTGCATATTGGAAATGGTTTTAATTTATAAATGTAATTACCTCTTCATGAATCCTCCTCCATATAAACACTCCCAATTTCAGTAGAAACGATTGTGATTTTTTTTCTAATGTTAACCAAAGTGCAATGTAATAAAGTGAGTTAACAAATGGACAAGGTATGCAAAGCAAGCTTTCGTCCACAATAAAACGTTCCTTTAGCTCATGATTATAATGTAATGTTATTGGCCTGAAGCATTGCTGATGGATGAACAGCAAATCCGAAAGAGTTGCTCCACACTCCCAGGATATATAGGTATATATACATATATATTTAATAATATCGGCAGCTATATCTGTGATTTTTACTCCGTGATATCAGCATCAGCCCCTAAAATCCAGTATCGGTCGGGCTCTAGTAACTATGGGGATAACACGTCCCACTCCTTCTTCAGACTCTGATGGAGATGGTTCATCAGACACTGTTAGATTTCACTCATCGTTTGTTACACAAGGCATCTCCAACTAAACTACCAAACAACCAACTACTACTATGTTTCTACACTGAAGCATCAGACACACCTTGGGCTTTCCTTGAACACCCACGCACACATCATTGTCAGTGCCGTGGTCACTCAAAGCAAGTATGTCCTCCTGGGGGGTGCCTAGTGATGGGTCATCAGATGACTGTAGAAGTTGATCCATAGTTCACATATTCTGGGGCAGTGTGGGTGGCGGTGGTTGGTTGGGGCGGAGCCTCCAGCTGTCGCTTTGCTTCAGTCTCATGTCATGAAGGATTTCTGCAAGTACTCTCTCCAGAAGTGCAATGTCTTCCAAGTTGTTTAGGCCGATGGATCATATCCTCAAGCTGCTTTTGATTTTGTCCCTGAAGTGGTTTTTTTTGCCCCCCAGGGGCTCGATGAGAGGTCTTCAGATGGGTGTAGAGGATTTTTTGGGAAGATGTTAGACATTCTGATGACATGGCTTATCCATCTCGGTTGGTCTCATGGTGGAGGTGATGCAGGGCTTGCTGGCTTCCCCTCGAATGCTGATGTTGATGTGTTGGTTAAGGTCTGTGGTGGTTCCCTGGCTCTCAGGTAATGGCTATATGTGTTCCATGTTCCAGCTCCATTCCTGACCCCCCTCCTGACCAGATCTGCAACATACATTTTGTTACTTTTAATCAATTAACTTTTTGTGTTTTTACACATTAGTGGAGAAGACGACACTTTTGTCTTTGATTTTGTCTTTACACCTGCTCCTGACTTGGCGTAAGACCAGCTGCAAGTCTTATGCCAAGTCAGGAGCAGGCGTAAAGACCAAATCTGGGCCATTTCTATCGTAACAATACAGCCATTTAGAAGGGAGAGTGTAATTACAGACAGAAGCAATCCATTGGAGATATACAGCGACGAGGAGCTGATTGAGAGGTTTTGATTCTGTATCAGGGATCGATTTGAACTTATTGAAGAGCTGTCACCGGCCTTACACTATGTATCGGACCACAACACAGTGCTGTCACATGCGTTGCAGCTGTTAATTGCGCTTCCTTTTTATGCAAACAGTGCATTTCAAAATAGCTGTGACATGATAAGTGTACAACGGAGGCTGCCCGAGTCAGAACAAATTCACAAGTTCACAACGTAGTTCACTGCTTTTTCTTGATTTCTTGAATGTTGGACTGTTTGGCAGTCAGTGTGTTCTTGTGCTGGCTGTACTGTTCTATACATTTTCGGATCTCATTGGCTGTCCAATTGCTCTCTTCCCCTGATCCTCCATAATCTTGCCCCAAATGAATGATCGTGCAGACCAAGCCTAGCTAAGACTGGGCTTAAATTTGATAGCTGCAATCGACTTAAAGTCTATTCTAAGGATTGGTCTCAAAGAGAGACTTAGAAGTTAGGACCAGGCCTAAAGATCAGTTGGTGCAACCCACTCCTGATGGCCAAGAGAGGCCAGAAGTAGCTGCTGGGTGGTAGTCTCTCTTCAGGGGGTGTATCCACGATGCCTTGAGTTTGAGTAGAACTCAATTGGAGTTGGTGTTCTTGATGCTGACTTTTTCTACGTATCTTTCCCTTTGAGATGTGGTGCTCCCGGCCATTGACGTCCACTAAAACAATGATTTTATCCTCACACACATAAACACATGCATGCACCTTTTATTATTGTATTTATGTAAAATGCTAATGTTGTAATGTGTTAGCAATACATATGTATATAAATTATACATTCTTTCCTTTGATTGATGCCTGGTCACTCAAGATAATGTTTAATTAAATTGTTAACGGCAATGTGCCTGATACAATTGCAGTGTTCGTTGTAATATTAGATATGAAACTTGGCTCCATATGGGAGATAGGGCGAACATTCGGAAAGGACAGAACTCTACTCCCACTCTCTGACTTCATTAGAGAGAGAGAGAGAGAAAGAGAGAGAGAGAGAGAGAGAGAGAGAGAACGAGTGAGTGAGATCTGAGTAGGAGGGTCAATATTCTCAGCGAAACGTCCTCCCGTGGGCGCAGTGATAAATGCAGCCGCTTCTCATCCACCTTATACCGAATTATTGCCACCAATATACACGTAGCATACTTTTATGACACGGAATTACTGGTCTGCTTGCCAAATTATCGGCAATCGATTTGGTCTTTGCTTTTACCATTTCGAATTCAGTGGTGTAACTCCCACGGAAAGGTGTTTGGTGTATTTCTCTAACGGAATTTGACAGTCTAGCGACATGTCGAGAGTTGCTGATATTTCGAAAATTCGACAGGAGAGAATGAGAGAAATCAGTTTACGGGTGAGTCGCTCTATGATAAACAAAACATCCCGGGTGAATGCATTATAGCTTTCATCATGAAATTAGATGTACGGACTTCGTGGCAACGGAACAGGTAGGCCGATGCGCAGATCTATCTGCGTGTGTCAAGAAGTGCACTAACAATCTCTTCGAGCTCTTTCCGTTTTAAGGCATGCGTGCGTACATTTCATATAGGCTATACTTACTTGTTATTAAAAACATGTTTTAATGTGTATAAATGTAGGCTATGCTTAGACTTTTGAAACTAGAAAGTCCTAAACAGCCTTGCCGTTGTATTACACTCGTAAGTGCCTTGCTCATGATCCATTATTAAACGCAAATAGGCCTACAAAAATGAAAGTACAACAGTTTCCGTTCACAGACGAATGTCATGTTGCCGAGAATAAAAATACGCAACAAGAGCACATTTATGAATCAAAGTTGTACTTAGGATGCACGTTTTATTGTGGACGAAAGCTTGCTTTGCATACCTTGTCCACTTGTTAACTCACTTTATTACATTGCACTTTGGTTAACATTAGAAAAAAAATCACAATCGTTTCTACTGAAATTGCAGTGAAATGCATGGAAATGCAAAGCCTGCTGTATTGCGTGTTGCTGCTAACTCTTGGACCGGATTTGAGCTACTGCTATGTGATGTTGTGGTGTGTGTGTGTGTGTGTGTGTGTGTGTGTGTGTGTGTGTGTGTGTGTGTATCTGCGTTGGGTGTTTGTGGTGCTGGTGTGGTGTGTGTGTCGAGGGTGGGGGGCGGTGGGGTGCCCCCCCCCCATGTTTCATTACATAACTTATATATATATATTGCCCATCTGTCAAAACTGCAGAATATTCAACTATCACAACCGTTGCCATAGAAATGTGTGTGGGCTGGTGTTATCTCACAGTTGTTATATTGTCCCGAATAGATCTAGAATTTCAACCTCAGAAAAGTCCTGCAGACCATCTATTCCATCTATACCACTTTTTGCCATCTCCTGTCAGAAAACAATTTACATTTACAGTATAGTAAAATTGTATAGGTTTTGTTACACATTTCTATTTCACTCCCATGTTACATTACACATGAACTCACTACATACATCTCATAGTGATAATTTACACAGAGAGAAACTCAGAAACTCAATCTGAGTTTTATGGGCTAGCGCATCAGAATGCATCACAGTAGTTTTTACTGGCAATACTCTGCCATAGATCTGCCATTGAGAGGGCTCAAGAGAGTTGTAGTACTGTTAAATGAAATAATTTCATGATCAATTACTAAACAATGACTAAAAAAGCATTATTACCAACACAATAACTAACATTCCAAATGCTCCTTCCAAAGTGGAAGTGTCATTACAATCGCAAATAGGGTGCCTTGTAATTTGCAGCTTGTGTCGAAATATTGACAGAACGATAGCTGCATAAAGAGGATTGATGCTAGCTGACGGTTTTGCTTGGAAGCCCTATTTTCTGGGCAGGTATACACATAAAAGATAATGAGTGGCTTTCATTTGTGGTATCTGCCCTGTAGCCAGTATGTTTAGCCAGGAATGGTTCGTGTTGAAGAGGCAACAATATCTGTGGAACACATTTTTTTGCCAGCCTTACTTCTGCTTTTATAATAGTTCATGTGACGATCACAAGACGCACACCCAGCCTGCTGAATAGTTGTGTTCATCCCTGAAGAAAAACAGAAAGTTACATTCATAATAGATACTATTTAGAGTCAATTGCGGTGTAATCATAATATGGTGTGAAGATACCAGTGGTGATTAAATTATTAAATCATGCTTGATTCTCCTTTAATTTTCAAACAATCAATGAATTCCCCTTTATGATTTAAATTGTTAAATGTTTATTCATGTTATCTTGTGTGTGGTATCTTGTGAATCAAATCAAATCAGTCATACAAAGTAATTTATAATTCAGGCATTTTCAAGCATGCTGCTGGTTTGTTAAAAACGTAGACTGAAGCCATTTCAGATTGTGTGTAGATTTCTCTGCTTGTAATACACCCCTCCCTTTTCATGTTGCCTTAGTAACAACTTCCTTTCCCTACTGCCGCTTTGAAAAGAGGAAGTCTTAGCTGGCTACTTCCTTTGTTAGATACAAACAAAGCGTTTCAGCTTTCAATGCTATATCATTGACTTTGTAAAATCATGACATGCACGTGTACAGATATGTATGTATGTATGTACAGTATATATATATATATATATCGATTTATATTCATAGACAAAACACATGATGGAGGACAAATCTAATCTTATCCAATCTAATGTATTATCTGCCAGTAAGAACACTTTGGTCTCAGGCTGGTCTGAGTGGGGAGCCACAGGAAGTAATGAAGCCTTAAGGACTGATGACATCTAGTTGCTTACAGGGTCACGTCCAGGAATATGAAGCAACAGTCAGCAACAGGAAGCCTCATACAGAACCAATAGTCCAAAGACACAGCATCTCAGTAGACTCAACAGGGACCCAAATAAACACACTGAAACACGTAGAAAAGTTAAAGGAATATGGGAATGAATGAGATTATACAATATATTTATATATACATTTGTGTAAGTGATACACAAATGTAATAGCTTCATGGGTAAGCAATACTGCCTTAAAATGTCTACGAATGATTGGAAGCTAATGATGGAAAGGAAAGTTTACTTGAATTATCTAGGCTGGTGAATGGAGCATCACATAATATGTCCTAAAATAAATAGAACCATGTTTTTAGTTTTGGTTGAAAAGGCCACCCAATGCAAAGGCAACGACTCACTATAAAGCTTTTATTTAACTGAGGGTTATGCATATTTAAATCATAGCTAAATAGCTGCGTGTGTCACCTGCAATTACAATGGAAATAAATGACATCATTAAGATAAGACAAAAGAGAGCAGGGCAACAGTAGCAGTTTAAGTAAAAACCTCTACACGTAGAATTCAAATACGTTAATATTTTTCAAATGGCTTTTTTAGCCATATTTAAAATTGTTGATAAAAAAAGTAATCATCATGCTTATCATTCCTGCGTTTTATTCTGACAAAGATCTAAAGGCTTTTTTGTCATTCTAGAATAAGGAGAAGGAGCGCATGAGGGAGCGAGAGATCGAGGCACGAGAACGAGAGTCACGCTACAGCAATGGCCACCTCTTTACCTCACTCATGGTTTCAGGCACCACCCTCTGTTCAGCGTGCAACAAAAGTATAACTGCCAAGGAAGCACTTAGCTGCCCAAGTGAGTAACACAGGTTTTATGTTACTGTATGCCTTGTGCAATTGACTTGATGATTGCATGTTCATGTTTTACACTTGAATATAGAATGACATTGTGATGCACCACTGTATGGTGCATCACAATGTATGGTCCATGATAAATTCTTAGGGATTTTATTATGCGTAACTCACAGAAGACGATTCACGTTTTGTGTACCATGAGCCATGAATATTCGCTAATTGTGCTTTGTAACATGATATCCACATAGATATTTCATGATACACAAATACACATTTTCACTTGTGTCTTGTACAATTCACTTTTACACATTTGTGGATCCCATGGCTCTTGTGAGTTGCTTAATTTTCTTTGTGGATTTTGGTCCAATATGTCCCACTGTTGACTATTTCTGGATCGTGGTACAAAAACCGCGAATCATCTTCTGTGGGTTATGAATTATAAACTTAATTTGATAAATAATTCCATAACAATGAAGCTGTTCATATTTTACTGCTTAGTATCTAGTATGTACAGTATGATGTGGAGTATCAATCTGTTGTTACTCTGAGGGTAGTTAAGGAGCATGACAAATAGGTCTTATCCATTGTTACCCTTTATATACAAGCACCCCATTGGGTGGTTAAGAAAACCATCAATCCATCGCATTAGTGTCAAGTTTCTGGTTTTTGGGAAAACAAAATGGATGACATACATTTTATTCTCAGGGAAAAATCTATATTTCCTGATAGTTTGAGAATTTAAAGACCTGTAGTCTCTATATGAAAAAGGGCCCCAATGCCATTATGACATTATCAATTTGGAGGCTGTAGCACTACAGAACTACAGGAAGTGATCCTAATTGTCATTGTCATCAGAATATAAAAAAACACAATTTATGGGGGCCTTACATGACATAGTAAGCTAGCTAGCTTCCACCACCATGGTAATAATTTTAGTCTTTTACTTTATTACTTTATTGCATTTATGCTTATGCTTCAAAAACCTTAAAAGCTGAATGATATTGTCAGGATTATTTTGTTAAACAAAATGTATATTTTATATCAACCTTTTTAATTGACTCTTTGGCGAAGCAATGACGAACGTAAACTTCCAGGTTGCCCCACAAAAACACCTGTCCGAGTCTGTAGGAAAACCAAAGAAAAAGAAATACCTCATCACATATGTGGGTTTTATTGAAAGAACATAATCAAACTGTTACACAAAAGATAACAACACAAAGACATTGCTTGAAACGACATGTAAGCTATGTGGTTTCAGCGATAGCAATGTCCATAGCAACCACCATAGCAACAACAGAAAAATGTTACATTATGAAAATAAAATATACCTTTCTAGATAACAATTGTACCAAAAAACATTTAAATGCTGAAACTATCTTGAAATAAATGCCATGACATCTAGAAATAAATGGCATGATTAAGATTCATACCAAAAGAGTGCAGGGCAACAGTAAGAATAGTTTCGTGCAGTGCAGTGCAGAAAGTCTACAAATAGTTAAATATTTTTAAATGGCTTTGTTACCTATACTCCCTTAATACATTTTGAGAATTTTTTTTGTCAAATACACAAAAACAAAACAAAGAAATCTTCATGCTTATCGTTCCTGTGTTTTTTTTTTCTTTTCCATCCAAGCATGCAATGTTACCATCCACAACCGTTGTCGAGACACCCTGCTGAACTGTGTCAAAATGAAACAGCGGGTAAGATACAATGCAAATAATCAACCTAGACTACTTTTATTTTTCACCAGTAGACTCGCTTCGCTTTAGACTGTGCACATTTATCATATCATATTACCATAAAAATAAATCAACTCTGTAAACACGGTGTCTGTATTGTATTAGTTATAAATTCTGAGATCTGTCCTTTATCAATAACAGCAGCAGAAGATGGCACAGATGCGAAATAACTCATCCATGCAGAATGTCAACCTACGTACTAAAAGTGAGTGTTTGTTGTTTATGCAAAACCATCAATGGAGCTCCCATAGAGTGCTCCTCTTTGCAGTCATCTTATTGAACCCTGTCTTGTTAGTTCGCTGTAAATTGACTTTATTACTATCTTGTGATAAGACAATGATATAGTGGGACAGCACTACTGATCATTATGAAAGGTAGAATAACATTGCAAATTCTATAATAATAAACACAAATAAAAGAAGCAACATCAAAAGAAAATAACCCTCTCTGTTCCTTTGAAGCTTCAGTAAGGCGGGAGAGGCCCAGCTCAGCGGTATACCACTCGGAGAGCATCCGCCAGTCACTGCTGGGCTCACGACGAGGCAGATCCACCCTCTCCTTGGCTAAAAGCGTATCCACCAACAACATTGCCGGGTGAGTCTTGCTTTGTGCTTGTCTTATCTTTTGGTTAAGGGGTGGGAGCTCCATTCACTATACATTGGAGACCCAGCACACCTCTGAAACGATGTCTGCAGAAGTGCTGCCGCTGTCTAGAGGAGTAGGCATTTTATGTGCTATATGTAACTGCTGATACCACAAGGATTATGATATAGGGGCTCATAGTATATTTGATTTCAGACATTTGTGTGTGTGTGTGTATGCTTACATGTACTTTGGCTGTAGGAACCTGAATGATGACTCTCACATGGGCCTGCGCAGGATCCTCTCCCAGTCTACAGACTCCCTTAACTTCCGAAACAGGGCCATCTCTATGGAGTCGTTGAATGATGAAGGTTAGTAATAAGGCTGCTGCAACCTTAACCAACAACTACACATAAGACACCCTTCTCACAGTCCAAAATAGCATACAGCAGCAGAGCTAGTATACAGAACCTACGGGCCAGAAGTGTACATAATGGTGACAAATGGTGATGGGGCGGAATCACTGTCAGCTCCAAAATTGCCAAATTGGCCAGAAAAGTTGGGCAAATATGATATCTGATATTTATTGCTCTAAAGATTATTGACATTCATAGATGCTATGACAGAATTTGGTTAATAAAAAGAAAAACAATATATCTGCAATAGTAGTAAGCAAATTCAAATTCAGACAACTTTATTTATCCCAAGGGCAATTAATTTGCAGCTTACCCAGTACATACGCATGACTAAAAAGCCTGAAAAACTAAGACAAAGACAAAATAGTTATGTCAGAGGCAACAGATCAACATACACATCAGTCAGTACAAGGAAACAATGAGCAGTAGTACATAAAAATGGAGTTGCCTGCAACAATAATGGGTCCTACATATACAGGTATGGTGAACATGGCCTAATGCAACGTCAAAGCAGACATGATTGTATACTGTGCCTCACAATATGTATACTCAAGGTTGCAAACAGTATACCTCCTGCATAACATTGCTTAACATTGCTGCCACATGCTGTGCCACTGAGGCACATGCAAGTGTCAAGCAGTAGGGGTAGAACAGACGGCATTCTTTGGAGAAATCGTGACCTTGGTAAGTATGGTAAAATGGCACTGGTATGTCATACAAGCAGGAAGTAAACATATTCAAACATCATCAACCATGTCTCTTAGACAAACAGTGGCAAAATGAAATGTATTTTATGCTAATTCTGACCAATTGTTTGGTTGTGGTCATACTTGAATCAGGGACTTCATGCACATCAGCTCTGTGCTCTACCACTGGACTATAGGGACTTGACATTGAGCTAGGGTTGATCAGTATATTCTGAGAAAGAGCAATCTTCCATACATAAATGGTGAGCTTGGTAGGTATGTTAAAATGGCTAGTATGCCATAAAGACAGGCCATTTTATACATTTTACTCATTATCAATGATAATGAAAATTTGATTGCATGCTCTTATCACTAAACCACATTGACATGTGACAAATGGTCAATGGTCAATGACAAATGGACAAAATGGCATTGGCATGCCATAAAAACTGGTTTACCAGAAGTAAGCATCACAATCATCACCAACCATCTTTCTAAAGTAAACAGTGGCAAATTCCATTTGTGAGAGGCAATTAGGCATTTAGATCTTCAAACAAATGCTTCCACTTTGTTTTAAAGATATGACATTTGGCATGGCTATACGATAGAATCGATACAATAGATATTGACACTGCACTGACACTGCACCTCAGAATACAGACTTATTTATTGCCTCAGAATGTTCTGATTCCCTTGGCTCACTGGCCAGCCTTCAGTGTTCAGGAGGTGTAGCGGTGGACCTTGACACCAGCAGTGCTGTTGTGAGAGTTCTGTGAGTAGCTCTTGTTATGTTGTCTGCTGGGTTATTATTTGAGTAAGTATATATCCAAGTAGCTGTGACGAGCCCATTCAAACTGAGGGGCCGACAGTGTGCCGGGTGTCACACTGTCATTACATTCCAAAGGAGGAATGCAAACACAAACAGCAATGGTGTTGACGTTGCCCTGGGTGTGTAGTAGGGTTGGAGACTCACCAGGAGACTCACCATCAGCAGTTCAATATCCGACAGCAGATTGTCTACGTAATCTGTCACATGCCTTGGGTTATGCCATCGGATGTTTACAAACAGTCCCCACCATTTGCTTTTGCCACTTAGCTTAGTGTCCCTGTCAGCTCTCAAGGTTGTGAAACTGGGGATATCAACATTAGCATCGGAAGTGTTGCCAGTTAGCCACGTTTCCGTAAGAAATAGTAGATTGCACTCGCGGCACATGAGCGCCACCGTATTTCTTTGAGCTATGATGACTTTTCTTATATTGGGAAAGCCCCCATGTTGGGAACACCCTGACAAAGGCACAATAGAAGCGCCAACCCTTACACTCTGCTGTGAGGAATTAGGAAGTAATATCACAACAGCTTGTATTTTACTTAAACATGTCTCATGTAACGCACTGATGAATGTCCCAACATGAATTTTTACCTGAAATGGGTTGTTACCACATATCTATAGAGTAGATACTGGTAGATGGCTAGCGAAAAATGAATGATGTAGTAGTTTCCTTAATTTTACAAAGGAACAAATAACTATGGGGCTACAGCTCAAGTATTCAACTTCATGCACTTTCAGTTCTATTGGTCAATATTCACTGTACCCTACAGGCTCACCTTCGATTCAACAACAAGTGATCTTTGAATTTGTTTTGGTCCACCAATCCTACCTGCCACAGTGGCGGATGGGTTTGATACATTTACCCGACAATTACAAAATCTACCTGCATTTTGTGGGTGGCAGGTGCTTATTCCCAACCCTGAAGGTGAGCTATGTGACCAATTATCAACAACCTTTGTTTTTTTTTTAATTGTACACAGGTTGTTGAGAGCACATCAAGGCTGGAGACTCGAGGATTAAGTACTGAATTAGTATCAAAAAGGAGTTTTCTGATATATGCCAGTCTTTCAGGATAACTATAGCCTTGGGCTGCCTTGGGCAGTGGTTGTTGACGTCCTTGACAAGTGTCTGTACTAAATGAGTGGACATCTGCTTCCGTATTGGGCCTCCATAACCATCTCTTCAGCAAGTCAATTGCCTGGTCCATGGAGGTTGGGCAATGGACCTTTACTGCCCTTTACCCTGCCTGCTTCTGATGAGTCTGAAGAACTGGATAAACAACCATAGGACTGGACTGATTCAAGAACCCTGTCCTCTTCTGAAGTTTGGAACTATCTGGAAAGTGCATCAGGCCTTTGGTTCTTCTTTCATAGAAGCTTCAACGGTCTTCTATGAAAGCCTGCTTGGCTTTCTGGATATACTTGTGATTCTTGTGCTATGTCAAGAGACAATGATGGATGTTGGGCACGATGAAACTAATGCCTTGACTACTTCAGGGCCAACTCTGTTGTTTGTTCCTGATGTGAAATGTCATGTTTTTCTCAGTGGGAGACAGCTGATAGGAGAAGAAGAAGGAGAAGATTGGGCATGGGTGACACTTTTTGTCAAGCAGTCACTGAAACAGAACAGCATCTTGAAGTTGTGTTTTGGATCAGCTCAGGGGAAAACTGCTTGACATGAAAAGAAGGAATAGCAGTAATGTAGTCTGGATATAGTTCTTATAGTTCTTAAAATAATTGCAGTGTGATGAAACTGAACCAACTTTAGCAATGTTTCTCGAAATGTATTCTTGATTTGTGGCCCGTAGTTTTCAGGAATTGAATCAATCATAAGAAAAAGTGATGAACAGGATTTAAAAACGAAAATGATCAGAATGTATTACAGTGGGATGTATCCACTACACACCTATGGAATATCTTCTCAGGAACAAAAGTATAGGGGATCATATTATGCTTTTTTAGTTTTTTTCCCATTCCTTTAATGTGTTATTTAGCTGTGTATGAGGTCTGCTAAGCAGCAATGCTTAAATCCCACCCCAACGGGAGGTACACCTCTCCTGAACTTGCCTGAAACAGCTTGTTTGCAGTCAGCATTTACTTCTATGATGTCACCAAGGAACACATTAGCAGGAATCCCTCAAAGCATGCCTCAAGGCATGCCCTCAAACAAAGCAAATTAGAGTTGAGGCTTGTGGAGTTCAGCTCTGATTTCACCATGTCGTGAAGACACTGTTGTCATCAATGCGAGGGCAAAAACCCTTTGTATGGACTACCAAAGAAAAGACGAAGTGAAGAATCAGTGGTCAGAATTTGTTTTGACCGTTACCTTTATTTTATGGAGGATGGCTTCTTGGACAGTTCACTGCTGGATTTTCACAACTTGGAGATTCTGGATCAAAACCACTTGATTAGTTGTGTCTTTGACCTGTTTAAAACGGTAGAAAAAAGGTAGTTACTATCAAGTGTTCAAGTGCAGAGGTGTTGGTTATAGCTGAGATGAACACCTAGTGTGAAAGCTACCTGACATTATTGTGTTTAAATGTTTTGTATACCTCGGCTAACTTAGCTAGCTCATGTTATTGTGTTCAAATGGGTTTGCTCATCAGCTGTATGCCCATCTTTACCTAAACATTTGTAGAACATTTCTAAAACAAACCAAACACATTCCAAAACACGTGTTTTGTGGTTTTCCAATCACAAGATGCAGATGCAAGAGCAGACTGTGCTTTTCAGATGGCGGGCCTTAAAGAATTGGAATCTAAAATGGAGTGTTGCAAAGGGTGAAAGAGGTGCTGCAGCAATGTACAGTGTGAGAATAGTAAGGTATATTTTTAACATCCAAGCATGTAAGCCTATTCTAGTAGAACCCCTAAATTAAATTATTAACCACAAATGCATAACATGGCTCTTATTATACATCTCAAACTCAGCCAATAAACTCAAGATTGAAAGACTTGAAAGACTCAAAGTATTAGTTTGTACTTCCTGAATGTCAGAAGCAGCAAGTTGTAATAATAAATTGTTTCCAGCCCCTCTTCTGAAAACCATTGTTTCATGGTTTTCAGGAGAGTCCTACTACATGTCAATGTTGGAAGAGCTTGACATCGAGGAGCGAGACTTCGAGGCAGACTCTTGGAGCATGGCTGTGGACTCTAGCTATTTGCAGGCACACCGCAAAGATGTTATCAAGAGGCAGGATGTCATCTATGGTGAGAGCAACATTTTCTTATTTCCTTCTCTTTACTTCTTTGCATATGCATTATACTTCATCTACAATTATACGTATAAATCGAGATAATCATGTTTTTTATCTCCTCAGAGCTCATCCAAACAGAGCTACACCACATGCGTACTCTGCGGATCATGGATCATGTGTTCCGCCAAGGCATGCTAGAGGACGTCCAGCTGGATCCAGGCACTGTGCATGTAATCTTCCCATGCCTGGACCAGCTAATGGTGCTGCACTCACGCTTTTTGGCGCAGCTCATCTTGCGTCGCAACTATAGCCTGCAAGCTGGTTCCACCTACAACTTCACCATACTTCAGCTAGGGGATGTGCTACTAGAGCAGGTGAGTAACCACAAGCTTGTTTGTCGGTGGATAGACACACACACTACAGAGATGTATTACAACAATATGAAAAAAAGCTACAAAAAGACAAAGAAAAAAGAAAAAGCAGCAAAAATATTTTTCAGCAGTTAACTTGCTCATCATAGACTAAAGATACTTTTGAGCATTTAATTTACGGCATTTAGCAGATGCTATTGTCAAAAGTGAGTTGAAGGTGAGGATCGAACCGCCAACCCTCTGGTTAGCAGATGACCTGCTCTACCCACTGAGCTACTGCCGCCCCTTTCATTGCAGTAACACTCCTCAATTAAAGGAAATAGTTTTCAAATCAAACCTCATCTGAGTGTGTGTATGGGTGTGGGTGTGTGTGCCTTTGTCCACCAGTTCTCAGGCCAGTGTGCAGATGAGATGAGGAAGACGTATGCTGAATTTTGCAGTCGCCACTTAAAGGCTGTCAAGCTATACAAGGAGTTGCTTGCAAAAGACAAGAAGTTTCAGTACTTTATACGGGTAAGTCTTGAGACAACAGATTTGTAAAAATACTAATACTGTTATCAGTTTCCAAGGAAAAGACAATCGCTAAAAGCAGCAATTTATCCAATTATAAGATAATAAAAATAACTAGAAAATTTAATTCCACACAAGGAATTACTTGCATTACTTGAATTACGTGCATAGGAATGCCCGAGATGAATTTACGTTGAGATCGAACCACCAACAATCCGGTTGTGGAATGCACGCTCTACCCACTGAGCTATGTCGCCCAGTTGACAGCAGGACAGCAAATAGCGGAGTCAAACGTAACAATAGAAAGCTAGGCTCAATGTTATCTCTATGGGAGTTTTTTGCATTATTAATCGCAAATATCTCAAAAGTTTACAGAAATGAAAAATACATAGCACAACTATATGGAAATAGACCTTTGTAATACAGTTTCAATGAATGGTGGGACGGACTCAGTGCTGACTGACGGGCTCCTGACCAATGGGCTGATAGAGAGGCTGGTCAGCATGATGGCAGCCATCACCTTTTCCATGTCCACTTCCTCCTCTGACCACCTGTTCACACAACACCACCAAAGAAGAGAAGAGAATCCATGTCACGTAAATTGTTTCACAAAATTCCAATCAAACCGGAAATCTGAACAACCAAAAAATTGAATCTCCCTCTCTGCTCCCTCCTTCCTATGCTCGCACTAGGGAGGGGATTCCATTGATTTGAAAAAAGCCAGGACTCTGGAGTAGATTAAAATATAAATTGACTCATACAGGGGCAGGCAGTCAACTGGAAACAGATAATCTCAGCACATTTAATTCACTAATAGCTGGCAGATGGCTAGGCCACCAAATTGCACTATATCTCTTAAATCTTATTCAGACCACCCTTAAATGATAAGGAGAAAAATCTTGAGCTGTAACCTCTGGTGCTCTGGAGGGGAATATAAAAAGATGAGGAAAAATCCTAACCACAAACGTGAGGACATGATAATTAATCCATGTCCAAGCACTCAAGTAGTAATTAAAACACCTTGAATGAGTAGGCTGTTCCACTCAAGAATATGTACACCAACACACGTATCGTCATTCTGTCTTCCTCACGGTGTGATATTTGAAATGATGGTTCCAGTTTGCTGTAGAGATAGTTTCCCCCATGATAATTTGGTTAAATGTTGTACTTACCCTCTCTTGGTTTGGTTTAGAGGGTGAGTCGAGGAAACCTCCTACGTCGCCACGGTATCCAAGAATGTATCTTGCTGGTCACGCAGAGAATCACTAAATATCCCGTCCTCATCCAACGCATTTTGGACAACACCAATGGTAAGGCTACACTCTGAAGGCTAGCCAGCCAACATGTCCGTAGTGTCGCCCCTATTTAGATTTACATTCAGTCCAAGACCAATCTTGTGGTGAGACTGAAAAAATTCTTCAGTCTCTTCAGCCTTGACTGCACTTCTTTCCCATGATATTTGATGTTGCAAAAATATGTTAAGCTTTAAAACACAATTTTCCCCCTATTCTTCCTGATTTGTCTCCAGCAAGAAATTAATCAGGGGGACGACATTATCTTTATATTAACTTGAGAGAGGATACTAAGTTTCTGTATTTAAGTATTTAGCAAGGTTTTCAGGACTGTCTCCTTCCTTTGCTTGCCCTCCAGATAGTGAAGAAGTGTCTTTGTTGGCTCAGGCCCTTTCTTCGATCAAAGAACTGCTCAGTTCTATTGACAACCAGGTACAATTTCTTCATTTCGAATGATTATTATTATGATTATTATTCCAATTTATAAAGGTTTTTTTCAGATTTTGTCTGAAGGCAATCTATTCATGTGCTGAATTTGCACTACCAGATATACATTGTGGATATGCTCAAACATACACATTGTCTATTTTGCAAATATTGTGAAAAATATAAATATATGTTAGAATGATATACATGTGTATATAATTTAACATATATACTGTATGTGCCATCCAGGCACATATTAAAATAGTGATAAGTGAAGATAAAGCACTTTACTTTATTAGACCTGGACAACAAAAAACAACTACAAAAGATACACAGAAATATGTCTATTGACCCGATACAAATAATAGAATTATAGGTGAACAAAAAAGTCAACATCATTGATAGTTGAGGTAGACATTATTGAAAGTATATGCAGCAAATCATGGTGTAATCAGTTAGTCTGTATCATCAATAAAAACTCTTTAATCAATTAAATGAACTGAAATTAAAAAGATGTGAAGTGAGATACAATCAGTTCCAAACCCACCCACCACTCAGGTGGTGGAGCTGGAGAGGACTCATAGGCTGCAGGAGATCCAGGCCAAGCTGGATCCACGGGTCGAAGCCAAGGTCAGGGATGGGGGCTTGTTCCGGGCTAGTGAGCTGCTCCGTCGCAGGCTGATACACGAGGGACCTCTGCTCTGGAAGAATCCGGGATCCCGGCTCAAAGGTACACACTTGGTTTGCCCATTGGATTGGTGAAAATGTAAAATAAAATTGAATAGGCCTAACACTGTGTGTGTGTGTGTGTGTGTGTGTCTGTGTGTCTGTCTGACACGGTTGGCTGCGTGGAAACACAGATGTGCAGGTTCTACTAATGGCAGATGTCCTGGTTTTCCTGCAGGAGAAAGACCAGCGTTACATCTTCCCATGTCTGGTAAGAAAATACATATTTGTCTTTTTTACTTTTTTACCTTTGAACTAAACAAAAACCAGCATCCAAAAAAGAAAGCATCCACAAAACTGTCTCCAACTTCATTAGAGTCAAAATAGTCGAGTCAAAATGTATACAAATCAAACAAATAATTTTCTAATAAATCAGTAAGTGTTTAATAAGTGTTTGCTCACTTCTGTATTCTTATTTTCTCTTCAACTACATTTCTTTCCCTCGCTCCTTTGCATTACTCTCCCTGTGCATATCTATTGCTGTCTTTTCTTCAGGACAAGTCTCCAGTGCTTTCCCTTCACAAGCTCATCATACGGGACATTGCTAACCAGGAGCGGGGCATGTTCCTCATCAGTGACTCTTCCCCTCCGGAGATGTACGAGCTGCACGCTGCATCCAGGGACGATAAACACATCTGGATGCGTGAAATCCACCACGCGGTCACCAAGTGGGTACAGTCACATGGCTATCCCTTTATACTATGTTTTAATTTGATATCAGTAATATTTGAGAGTTGTAAGGAGAGAGAGCAGAAAAGAGCAGAAGAGTATACCCTCCCACTCAACAGTTGCATTCACTCGCCTGTGATTGACAGGCAAGATGGATTCCTTTAACCAAGGTAAAGATGCTCTGATTTGTCAGAAATAAGCCTGGAATGCAGTCCACCTGAACAGATATCATCACAGTGCATTTCACTCACAATTGCTATGACGTAACCAATTACACAAAAATGACAGTTACGTACAGCACCTTTAAATGTATGGACATCACCATGAAATACTATTGTTATTTGTGCAAATGGCCTTTCCCTAAAGCACTTGTGCACTGAAGGTGAGCCTTTTGAATGTTGAATGTGAATGTCTAGGATAGGTTGTTTTGCATTGTGTATATGCAGGCTGTTTCTGTTCTGACGCCTGTATTGTGTTTGAAATCATGTGTTTGTTGATGTGATATGGCCTAGGCCTTATAAGAATGATAAAGTCTACAAATACCCTTCTGGATGTTTTTTGGTTTTAAATGTATACCTTCACAGTTGCCCTTCACGAGAGGAGTTTCCACTCATTGAAACTGAGGACAAGGCTCTTCTGAGAAGACTCAAAGGTCAGAAATCACAAGCTCAATGTGTACTATTCATATATGTAATACATACTGTATATGTACTATACTGATTTTCTTTGATGTTACTTACAAAAGCCAGTTTAATACAACTACATCAACAGACCAATGCTTGTAAAGTGGCTTTTAGGTTTCAGTGTTTAAAGCCTATTCGATGTGGGAAATTTCACCTTCTTAAACCATGGTGAAGTTAGTTTTAAGTTGGACATTTGAAGGATATTCGACAGACATTCACTCTTTCAGTGCTGGCAGTAGAGGTGAATAAGAAGCACCTGTTGTTATTGGATATGTGTGCTTCTTCAATTTAAATTGAGTTTGACCCAGTGACTCCTAATCAATAACAGATAGTATCCCTACATTGGACAGTAAGACACACCTGGATATTTGTTCAACAAAAGAATCCAATAAAATCAGGTTTGTCCTATTTGTGAAGTGTAGACATAATAGCTGTTCACATGGATCACAGGGTAACTTGCGATGGGAGCTAATGAAAAAACATGCATTTTCTATTCAAATATTCATGTAATATTGAAGAAGCACTTATATCCAATAAAAAGACTTGTGTGTTTTTGTCCAGTATGATAATAATAATAATAATAATAATAATTATTATTATTATAATTATAATAATATATTTTATTGATTTGGGTCATTTTAGTCATTGGGTCACGGGTGCTAGTTACGTTTAAGTATATTTACAAGTGAGTTGGGGTAAGCCTGGACCCAGAGGTGGAGCAGGACTAGGCCCAGCTCCACCCATTGGCTTTGCAGCAAAAGTGGACGTGGTGGATAATATTCATGGCAGTGTACTTAGCTTAGCTTAGCTTAGGGTCAGAATTATACAAAATTGCAGTGTACTCTAAAGTTCACTAATACACTATTACGCTAAGTTACAATTGATCAACAGTTTCACCTAGCTTACCTTTATGTGTATTTGGTTTTATCATTTTGCCATCTAAATTATTCTGGTTAAGACAACTTAAACGATAAATGCATGAAAAATGGTCTGTATCCCTACAATTCAAGAATTCAAAATGAAAAGCTCTGATCTTAGCAATACTTAAACAAATGCAAAAAATATGATGTATTGCTGTATGGTTATCTCAAGGTTAGAATTTCCATCAAATAGGTCACCTAGATTTAAGATAAGATTTCTAGCAAATGTGTTGTTATGCAACAAATTGCCAATAGATGGCAGGATCTCCCTATATAAACAAATAATTATTTGTATTGTCATGTGTATCATGAAAATAAGTTTGTATATTGTTCCTACAAATTCCCTTTTTCCTATCCATTATCAGTTGCTGCAAAAACATAAAAAGAATATTAAGGCTACATGGAGTGTTCTTAATGACATGATTAAAAATTATTATTAAAAAAAAAGGCAATTTAATTAATGAAAATGTAGAGGAAATTGCTAATGAGTTTAATGATATTTTGTTAATGTAGGCCCAAATTTGGCCAAGGAAATTAGCCTTCCTACAGATGGAATTAATAATGTAGATTTTGCATTAAATAGATGTTGTTGGTGTTCAAAGACGTTAGAAAGTTTAAGAACAAAAATTCCACTGATGACAACACTTGATATGTAACGCTTGATATGTCACTTAAATAAGTAATTGACTGTGTCCTCAAGGCATTTACTTATACATAATACATCCTTTCAAACAGGTATTTTCCCCAATAAGATTAAAATGGCCAAGGTGATTCCAATCTATTTAACGGTGACTAACACATTGTTTCAAATCATAGGGCGGTGTCTTTGCTACCTCAATTTCAAAAAATACAACTATTTGTAAATTCACTTGATAACTTTATTGAGAAATATGAGCTATTAAATGATCATCAACATAATCGATCGACTTCTTTTGCGTGTAGAAAATGAAGCGTTTGACACAATAAATTTTTCCTTGAAATTGGAACATTATGGTATAAGAGGTGACATTGGTTTGGAAGTTATTTGAATAATAGGTTTCAATATGTAAAAATTTACAATACTGAATTTCATATTAGAAGAGTAACCTGTGGGGTTCCACATGGTTCGGTATTGGGACCTAAGTTATTTATACTTTACTTAAATTATATTTTTACAACTATTATGTTGAAATCTGTTACGTTTGCTGATTATTTACATTTATTTTGTTCAGTGGAGGACATGAAATAATTATTAAAAACAACAGAAAAGGAATTGACAATGTTAAAAAAGGGTTTGATATTAATATTTGAAAGCCACATATAAAATACATGAAACAAAAATGATCTAAATCTATTGCTATTCTTCATGAAACATGGGATCAGTTGAATAAGAGATGTCTTATAATGACTTATAATGCCATATGGCATATATATATATATATATATGGCATATATATATGGCATACTGTGTGGAGGTCTGGGGTAATAAAACAAATATATACCCTATAATTAAATTCCAGAAAACAGCTATTGAATACTCAATAAAAAGTTTGTGGGGGGGGGGCGCTAGTGAGCACCGTATGGAGTAGTCGTGCTTTTCCAGGGCTCCTCTCCACATTTGAAATAATTCGGTCATTTACTTAATATTTCACCTAATTTCTCGGTTTTGCCTCATAAATACTTTCGTCTAAGCGCCTGAGGATGACAAAACCAAAAACTGAAAGAGGGAAGCGGCAAGAGAAAGCCTCTAATGAGGCCGATGGCCAGCCATGTCCAGAGCTAGCGGAGCTAGCTGCTACAGCACCGGAGTTAGCCAACGAGTCTGATCTGGAGTCTGAATCGAGCATCCTCGCAGCGATACGATGTATGAGTAAGACGATGAATGACCATTTTAATGACTTGGAGGCATCTTTGGCATCCACCCAGGCAACGCTGGTGAGTCTCGGTAACCGAATACAGGAGGTGGAAAATGCTAGCTCGGAGTATGACCGCCGTCTCTCGCTCGTTGAGCAGAAATGTACGAACATGCAGTCGGAGAATGAAGCACTTCGTCTGAAAGTAACCGACCTGGAGGCTCGCTCCCGGCGGCAGAATATTAAAATCATTGGCTTGCCTGAGAAAATCGAGAACGGACATCCAACAGTTTTTGGCAAAGTTCATCCCCGAGCTGCTGGGCGCTGATAACTTTCCCAAACCGCTGTAAGTGGACCAGGCTCATCGGCTGGGAAGACGGCTCTCTGAGGATGATGTGCGCCCGCGCGTAATGATAGCACGGATTCATCATTTCCAACTGAAGGAGAAAATATTACAACTGACCCGCCAGCAGTTCCCTCTGTGGTACAACGGTAAAGCGGTTCACTTCTTTCCTGATTACCCAGCGGAGGTGATGAAGCAACGGCAGGCATTTTATCCCGTCCATAAGCGTCTCCGAGATGCAGGTGTGAGGAGCGGTTTCATCTACCCGGCACGGCTGCGGGTCTCCAGTGGCACCATGGACATGGATTTTTTTCGTCCCCGCAAGATGCTGAGGCTTTTGCAGAGACTCTGTCTTGAATACTATCCGCCGACATGGCGCATTTCGGTATGTGACTTTTATGTTGTTGGTACACCAACCGGGACATTTATATGACGGCTTGTAAGGTATGTGCGTATGTATCTTAACATATGTATTTATCGCTGTTGATTTTCACAAGCACTTGTCCTCATTAGTGGAGAGGACGCAGGGTTCCTGTGTTAACTTAGTGGTCCGGTAGTTGTTCCTGTATGGTCCGGCAGCCCCTAAGAGAGTATGTAGGGTTCACAATCTCACTTTGTTTGGGAAAGTGCGAGGGGGGGTAAACAAAAGTAAAACAAATTCAATATACAACATATATAAAAAAAACGACATACTGTGGTGTGTAGTACTCTTGTCTTTATCATTATTTTATTAGGGCATTATGTTTGTACGCTGCTACTATGCAAAATCCTTATGCATCCTAGTATACCTTCCCCAGGTGGTGGCATCACTTTTAC
>OMKI01001641.1:1262-12189 GCA_900302315.1 Phycis blennoides
CCACCACCACCACACAGACAAACACACACACACACACCCCTTGGTGTGGAATCACAGGCTCATTTTACATGTGTAATATCATTCAGTCATTTCCGACAAAAGACAGCACATGACGACAGACATCACAGATGTAATTGCAGCTTTACCGAAAACGCACTTTGATTGGGTGAACAATGAGATCACGTTGTGCTGCAATGCTGCACTTTGCATCGGGGTGTCAAACGCCGTCTCCCTCCATCAATAAGGAGGACGCACCGGTCACCGGCCGCTCTGCGGGGCGCGCGTCCGCCCGAGTCATCATGGCGTGGTGAATGTTGTTCACCATCCATTTATTGCGCAGGTGGGGTGAATGCTGAGTCGGGACACACTGCAAGATCGCATGTTCTCTAGCTGGGACACAGTGATACCCCCCCCCCCCCCCCCCCCCCCCCCCCCCCCCCCCCCCCCCCCCCCCCCCCCCCCCCCCCCCCCCCCCCCCCCCCCCCCCCCCCTCCCCACCACCACCACACCATCCCACTCCCCACCACCACCACCACCTCCCCGCCCGGATAAGCAGTCGACCGCATTGTTGTGTTGGATCGAGCCACAGAGCCACGTATAAAAACTAATTGCTCGCATGGATACGCGCAGTGGGCTTTAGGACCCTAAAGAAAACGCGTTACCTGAGCATGGGGTGGGATTCCTTTCATGTGCTGCTCACACGAGGGAAGTTATGGCAACGGACGGCCGAATTAAACTACCAAATAACCTTTTTCTATTTATTTATTTATTTATTTATTTTAGTTAAGATTTTGTGAATGCGGTTTTAATCGTCTGCCTTGGGTGGTCGTTTTCGGTCCACGTCTTCCGCGCTTCCAGACCACTTCGATGAGCCGGACGTGCTCGGGTTTTACCGTCAACCTTCAGCGCGTCCGCCTCACAGCTTCAAGATCACCAGGCTCGGTTCGGCTCGGCGAGGCTGCTGCGTCCTGCCCGCTCGTCTCCTCTGTGACGATGGCGATGGAGATGAGATGGAGCGAACATGTAGGGTTTCATCTCCGCGTCGGGCTCTAACCACGTAACCGCGTTTGTATCGAGGACCTAAACGCGTCTCGGTCGCCGCCGCACCGTCCAGACGTTTGGATGTAGGATTCTGCTTCCCATGTGAGACCAGTTTTTTTTTTGTGTGTAGTCACAGTTGGATCCCGCTTGGTTATTTAGGTGGGGTTTCGACCCGGTACTGGTAACAACTGCAAGGCACGGACTGTGTTGGTGACACTTGAACGCAACTGTTTCCCTTCGGTGGATTTTTGTTTTAAGTCGACGCATCGCCGAGCGAGTCTGTATCATCTTCAATCTGGAATAAACTCCGCCGTCGGACCTTCTCGGTGAAATCCATCTCCGATTCGTTGTGGGCTACGTTGGAAATCATGCTCATTGGGATCCATCCTTCAGCATCTGCCGTCTTAGCCCACTTTGTTTCGCTCGGGTAAGTCGTTCTTAATAACGCTTTAGGAGCGACGTGTGCCGTGGATTTCATGTGTTCACTTTGTTGACTTGACCACAGCAGCGATTGATGTTGAAACACGCGTTGTTGAACCCAAAGGGATAACCTGATTCCTTATCACATCAGGACACACTGTCCAAAATGTAGATGGCTGCTGATATGCCGCATAGGGTGTATAAAAACTACCACATGTACCCCCCGTACTCCGCCAATACGTCTCCAAATCCAGTTATCTTTGGTTGGAGATGTCTGGTGTGGGCTAATCACATCACCACGATCGTATCGTGTAATGTAAGCCTGCGTGCTGCCTCACTTTGAGGGGCTGAAAGACAACGTTTGGGATGGAAGTTGAGATTCACCCCTGCCTATTTTAAGTTGTCGAAGAACCGCGGGCCCACAGACCGCTCCAGCCTGTCTGTCTGCACCCCTCCCTCAATCTATCTCTCTACCTCTCTATTATGCATATTTGCATGTATTGCTTTCTACACAATAGCATTCACTATGACGGGTTAGAATTGTGTAGGCTCTACTGATAACGGTGCTGCCATCACGCTCCGTAGGTGCACTCCGCTGTGCGGCACGTTGCGTCCATGAAACAAGCGCCCACTATTAAAACAGTTTGGTTGTCGGCTATTCTACCATCATCAATGATGCAAACAACACCAAAAGGGCCGATGAGGGGAGTTGTTGAACCAGTAACAGCCTATGGTTTGGTGTGACCACGGCGCGTATAGTGCGCGCCATGGATGAATGTGCCATGTTGGCAGAAGGGGGGGGCTTCAGTCGGCGCGCAAGTGGTAATGGATCGGGCGTGTCTGAATCAGCACGACGCCGAGGCTCTCAGACTTCTTTAAATCAGAAGTGGCTTCATATTAATCTATTAATAATATGGTGTTCAGGGCTTTTCTTTCTAATGGGGGAATATTGATCTCGCAACTTATCACGTGACCATCTTGCACTCTGAATCTGGTTTTGACCTTCTTATCAACGTGTTTAAAAGTTGTTTTTAATCGGTGCGTTTTGGTAGTTTAGCTTTGGAAGTGTAGGCCTACCAAAATGTAATTCTTCACCACTTTTTTTTTATGCACCATCACACACTGTGAAAATGGTGTCTTTGGCACAGTGAATATATGCTGGCAGCACTTGAACAGAAGGTAGCACTATTCTCAATCAGTCTCCCCGTTAGCTCCACTCGTTGCCTATGCATGGCTTGTTGCTCGGGTCCACTGTAAGAGAGAAGGGGGGGGGGGCTCCTTTACCTCGTTGCTATTTTATCCTCCTCGCTCGGTGCCATCGTTCAAAGGGGTCACTGCGTGGTCACTGAGCTGCAATCCTTCTCCTTTGTAGGACGCATACAACAAGAAACGGTCAAAGTGATGGGGTGAGGATGCGGGTGTGGTGGGTGGGTGGGTGGGTGGGTGGGGGGGCCCGAGGAGTTGCATATCCATTAGACCGAGGTGAGGCTGAATGTCAGCCTGTGTGAGGTGAACGTGGTGATACGGGTGATATCTGTGCGTTCAGAGGCGGTCCCCGGGGACGGGTTGTTGCGTCAGTGCGAGCGAGCGTACCCGCCACAGCCTTAAGAGCAGCTTCGCAGGGCAGTGGTTAAAAACATGAGTGCCAGCTGGTTCTACCGTGGACCTCTAGCCCCAGTGCCTTGTGGGACGTGGATGTGCTGCGCTTTCCCAGTTTAGCCACCGATTCCCCGTAGTGCTCTTGGCTAAAGATATACACTGGAAGTAAATGGGAAAGGACTCTTCCCGCCGCGGCGTTCTGGGCGCAGTTTTCCCACACGTCAGTCTCGAGGCCGTACAGTTTCCATAAGCACTGGAAAAACCTTCAGGCGCTTTTTTTGTAGGGGAAGTGATTTATGGATAGATGACTACAGTCACATAATGGTTACTTAAACGGGGTGTGCGTGTATTCCATTGATTATAGTGTGGTATACTGAAACTCATGACACATTTGCATAAATATCTCTCTATATGTGCATAATACAACATTTTAACGTGCATCTATTGAAAAAAGAAAACCGATCTGGGGCTAATGAGGTGTAGTCTCTCTGGTGAGTCTTATTGGATCAGCGCTTTACATTAAAGGCCCGTGCAGGAGAGGCTGGCGTGTCTGTAGATGTGACTCGCTTCGTACCGACTGGTCCCCCCCCCCCCTTCTTCAGGGCGAGTGCCCCTTGCCGGTGTGTCAGCGTGTTGCGTGGTGTTGCAGTGGTGGAGCTCTGGGTGTTGCTGTCAGATCTATGTCAGCTCTCATTACCGGCCATTATTCCCCCCCCCCAACCCAAACAAAAACACTGTGTGTGTGGGTGTGGGTGTCTCCACTCCAGACAGACACCTCTATGGGGGCGGCGGCAGTAGCTCAGTGGGTAGAGGGGGTCGTCCACTCACCGTAGGGTCGGCGGTTCGATCCCCTCGATCCAACTGTGTCCGCATGTCGAAGTGTCCTTGAGCGAGACACTGAACCCCAACTTGCTCCCCGGGCTGCTGAACATAGCAGCCCACTGCTCCTATGTACCATAGGATGGGTCAAATGCAGAGAACACATTCCGTTCCCATATCTAAAGAATACTGAGAATGACCCAATCAAGACCGAACGGTCCTCTTTGAATCTATCAGCATTAGTTCACACATATAAAGAGAGTCTCTACAATGGAATGCACAGCGAGTGGGGGGGGGGGTGGAGAGACATAGTGGGAGAGAGATAGTGGGGGAGAGACGGGAGGGGTCTTCATCTTTCTGCTTCCTCAGTGAGTGTACCGGTCCGTGGGGTGAGATTAATGGCTCCTCTCTCCCGTGTCAGTCTGTTGCGTTGTGTTACAGCAGCTGTCGTGTGTGTGTGTGTGTGTGTGCGCCGTGTGTGTCCTGGTGTCATGTGTTACCGCGCCGAATCAAGAGCTGACGCCGGCTAATCATCTAGCCCGGAAAAATAACCACGCGCGCAAAATGTTGTTCTGTGGATTATTAAAAGGAACAATACCAAAACACGCTTTATGGAGTTGGTGAAATATACTTTTGTCCTGGACGTGCGGGAGTAATAATAATAATACGACTTTCGAAAAAGAGGGCACACAAGGCCATATATGCCTTTTTTTTATGTCTTTGTGAAATATATGTGGGCCTTTTGTACCCCAAGAGACGTTCTGTAGACGCAGAGAGGGCAGGTTAATCTCAGCCGTCGTCGCCATGTTATGTCCTCTGGATGCCATGTTATGTCCTCTGGATGCCTTCACGAGACACGCATCACATGCGGCGCGGCACAACAGAGCTCTTGTTCTCTCGTTGGTGCGTCTCGCTGACAATCATTTGCTCGTGTCACAGATGAGGACGGCTAAATTATTTGCTGCCAATGGAGGAGGTTAAAGCTCATTTGTGAGATTTAGATTTTTGTGATGAGAGTCATTTCGGAGGGTTGAATATAATTTCAGGGAAAATGGAACAGGATCAAACAAACTCGCATTGCTAACAAATGTCAGAGAGCATTAGCATTAATAATTTTGGGTGCTTGCAGCGTAAATAACGAATGTCGTGAAGCGGAAATACAGTCCAACACAAAAAAACAGACGCGCAGAAATCCAACACCAAATGTTATTCAATTGAAAAAAACAAGTCAAAGAGTTTTCCGACATCCCCCCCAAAAAAAAAAGAATACTCCTCAGAAAGTGAAGGCTCTGCACCCGAGTTCAGTGCAGTGCAGTGCGGGCGACGTGATGCCGCGCCTGGCTCTCTCCTGCTGTCTTGTATGACAGCACGAGAGCCAGCAGTCAGGCCGGACGGCGGGGTCAGAATGCTCCTCCTGCATGTGTGGAGGAACCGTTCTGCCTTGTTGAACACCTGGTTGTGCTCTGTGCTTTGAGACCGGGCGCACTTTGGTGGGGAAGACCCCCGGCCGCCTGCCGGCACAACACTCTCAGGGGTTTCACCATGCCGTGAGTTTCTTTCATTTCACCAAAAGCACAGACAAAAAATAACCCAAATAAGAAAATAACACGAGCTTCACAATTGCCGTCTGCCGTCGTCTGACTTCTGTTATGTTCCCTACGAGTCTAAAGAGTTGGAATGACGACTTCCGCCCGCCCCCCCCCACCGTCCCCCCTCCCCCGTCCCCCGTCCCCCTTCCCCCGCCCATCTCAAGAGTTTTTCCAGGCCCAACTTTCTTATTGTGTGCCCCAAAGCTTGAATGTGGGCCAGGAACATTTCCTGTCATCCCTGGCCCCCGCCGTGGCACTTCTGGCTTCACCTGATAAAATGGGAGGGAGGGGGGAGAGAGAGAGAGAGAGAGCGAGCGAGCGCAAGTGGGGGAGTGGGGGAGGGAGGGAGGGAGGGAGGGGGGTGGCGGGTGAATACAGGGAACAGTGGTGCCTATAGGGCAAGCTGGCAGGAAGTACACAGTGACTTCACATCGTCAGGCGGAGAAGCCGAGTGTGAATAGACCACAGAGAGGTTCAGCGGAGGCCACAGAAGGAGCCCGCGAAGACGCAGATCCCATGCGAGGAGCTATAACCGGCTGACGGAGACGAGGGGGGGGAATATTCCTGTCATGATGAAGGTCCATGAAAATATATAAATATATAACCCTGCCCGCTTTCAAGAATACTGTGTGGGACGATGTAACACACACACACACGCACACACGCACACACACACACACACACACACACACACACACACACACACACACACACACACACACACACACACACACACACACACACACACACACACACACACGCCCACACACACACACAACTAACTATAGCCGTGAGCCCTTTTGTTCCAGATAGGAATCGTCAACCCAACTCGACACGCGGGCTTTGCTGTTGTTGGTGGACATCAAAGTGAGATGGAAACGTCCGTGCTGTTTCCGGGGGCCCCCCCGAGTACACGGACCAAAGACGGCCATGGGAGGTCCCACCGGGATACGACCGATAGCTTTAGTTTCTGCCGCTCCTGCGCGTCCCCTCTGCGGCCCGCCAGATAACAGCGTGACGGGTGGCTCCTGTCCCCCCCCCCCCCCCCCCCCCTCCCCCCTCCCTCCCTCCCTCCCTCCCTCCTGTCTCCCTCGAGGACTCCCAGACTCCCAGCTCATTGCAGGCATGCCTTCGGCGAGGCCGTGAGCTGTTGTTTTCATTGCGGCTGGGTGACGGGAGAACATGTGCGTGGGGGCAATTAAATGGAGAGCGAGGGGGAACACTAAAGAGGGGGTGTTTGTTTTCTGAAGAAAACGGCCCGCAGCCTAAGAAAAAGCGTTTGAGCCCCCTTTTCCGGAGCGCAGGTTTATGCCTTGATTTGACTGGCAGCTTCCGTGTCGATCGGCGTGCCTTTCATCCGAAGTCCCCGTTCGTTCGTCAGGCTTCCGCGGCGACACGGAAGCGCGCGTACACGCATGCGCGCAAAACAGTTTGACAGGCTCACAAACACCGCGCAGCCCATTCCCTGTCCCCTAAATAATGCACATGCATTATATTATTTTTTAACAGCTTTTATGACCAGGGGCCTCATTTGTACAACTCCGCATGTGTCTGCGCAAAAAAAAAAACGTGTGTACAAACGAGAAGTGGGTATGAAATATTCAGAATATATAAAACGTTTCTCCGCGCGGTTTAAAACCTATGAGTTCGCAATTAGCCGGTGAGTTATGGCGCGCGCGCGCGCGGGCGTCTTGTCACGCCCTTTTAAGAACCAACGGTCATCCATAAAAAGTCAATTTCACGCGTCCCATTATACACGAAGGACCAGTGGGGGGGGATCTGTAACCTTCGGTTGGCAGCGCACGTCGGCGCCCGTCCGTCTTGAGACGTGACGCGTCCGTTACATCACGCGCCTTTTGTGGAGACGGCCGAGGGAGAGGCAGAGGAATTAGCAAGCGCAGCACAGGCCGGGTGTGATGTAACCTCCAGAGTTCAGAGCGTGCAGGAAATGCTACAGAATTAAAAGTCCAATGATTTTTTTTTCTTTTTTCTTTTTTTTCCCCCCTTCTTTTTGAAGATGCCGGTGTGTGTGTGTGTGTTTTGGTGCTTTTGTTTAGCATTTCCACAGTAAAGAGCGCGGCACCTGGTGAGCTCCCTCACAGCTGCAGGAATATTCCTGTTTGATTTTGCTTTTTGTGTGAATCAATGTTTTTGTGTTTTACAACATTTGCCGAGAAAGTAGAAAGTGTAGCATGCATATTTATACCCAAATGGACCATTCGTGCACCCGCTCCAAACAGTTCTTATTAAATCTTCTTTTATTTAATTATTAAGGCATTCGTCTTTCCTAACCTGGCACAGTGGAAGGGGGGGGGGGTCATTGTGCTCTTAGATATTGATTTGTGTATCAGTTAGTCATAATTCATGGACATGTTTTCCAAGGAGTCACCAGCAACGTTGGAAAACATCTTACTCTGCCTCCATTAAACACTCCAAGACATCAACCATTCAGGTAGAGCATATACACACTCTCTCTCTCTCTGTCTCTCTCTCTCCATCTCTCTCTCTGTCTCTCTCTCTCTCTCTCTCTCTGTCTCTCTCTCTCCATCTCTCTCTCTGTCTTTCTCTCTCTCTCTCTGGCTTTGTTTGGTTTTGTAGTTTTCAAAATAAAGGTACACATCCATAGCACCATCCAGGGTGATGATAGTGTCCTATCAACATTCATATAAACATCTGTTGTGCACTGCCCTACACAACGGTCTTTATTGTTCCCAGCGCCGTGCGAAAGAAGTCTCCTGGATAATGCCTGGCATTTTGCTGCATTGGATAAGTGCAGCCATTAGAAGTAATACATAGGTTAGAGATGTCTGTCTTTCGCAGTGGCCACTGGCCGTACTATTAGAGCAACTTTCAAGCTTTGATGTAATATTCCCTTTCTCCCTTTTTGATTATGCCTGCGAGGCAGGGAAACGTTGCGTGCTGACGAACACAGGAGCCCTGGCACCCTAAACCTCATGTACATCTCATCTGACCCAAATGCAGGTGAGGGAGATAAGAGTTTACAGAAGGTTGTTGTTGTTGTCGTCACCTTACCCGGATCAGATTTGGCAAAGCGGCGTGTTTTCCCCACTGATAACCGGTTGCCGTGGGGTTGGAGTGATACCTGACTGGGTAGGTTTAGCTGAAGGGCGGAGGCACATTTACATGCAAATGGCTCGGCGGCGGATAAATCTTTTTGAGAGACGAGTGGGGATGTTTTATGACATTTTTATGTCGATTTTTATTTTTTTTTGTTTTTGTATATTTTTCAGCGCTTTGTTTTTGATTCATTCGCAGTAGGTAACCGAGTTGAACGCGCAAAGAATGTGGGTGTCTCAATGTATTCTACAAACTATCTTTTTATGGATTTCTTTATGCAACACAGTGCATTTAACCAAAGGCATCGATTCTGCTTCAAAGGAATTGAATTCAATTGAATTCAGCCTGCCGCTCAGATGTTATCGGAGCGTCACTCCTTCCCTTAATCCACACTATCGCGCTGATCAGGTCGATTGATCCATCGACCCTTTGTTTATTGATTATTCGAGACTTTGTCTGACTGGCTGCCTCCAGTCTGTGTGTGCCTCCCATAATCATTTTTCCTGTTCTGGTTCTTCGGCAGACTAATTGCTTTCTGTGTTGCCTGTCTTGCGGTAGATACTGGGAAGCAAGAAGCAAGTTGAGATGTATAATAGAACCACAGTGAGACCAGCTAATAACAACAGAACACGAGTAGAGCCTTATTGTTTACCTCGTCCACCACCAGCGTTGGACCGTTTATTTCACACACACACACACACACACACATCCTCTGGCGTCCTTCACAACACTGATTAAAGTAAACACCACCAGCCAGAGGACTTGAGTCATCCCCTGAACCCGCAGCGCGACACGCTGTCCCACATTCTTGTGTAACACTCGGTTGCCGAGCGAGCGGTTTTAGGGGAACGAGTTGAGTCGAGTTGAGTTCTGCCGCGTCCGGGAACCAGCCCGTCCGTCAGCCCCCGACCCGACACCCGGCGCCGTGTAAGGGGTGTCTCCGTGCTGACCGGCGGTGTGCGGCGGCGGCGGCGGCGGTCACGTTGACTTTGCATGAGATGCGAACGGACAAAGCAAAACGCTCCGCCCCCCCACGCAAAACTTTCGCAGAGCGCCGCGGTGACATAACTGCCTCCCAGCGCGCCGTACCTGTCCGTCAAGACACACAGCGAGACACGAGAGCTGTCACTGCCTGTCGCGGCGAGGGAGCCCACCCAGTAGAGGGCCGGGGATTCATCACAGTGCGCGGGGAAGGATGCCACAATCGCACACAGTCACAAGCATAGGCGTCCATGGGGGATACAGACTCTTAATGGTCTTGACGAATTAATCGGCGATTAATCTGTTTTTGATTAAAGACGGAAAACTCGAGCGCACACGCATACGTATGTACATATGGTTTGGTAATGCGCCCGGAAGCCTGATGATCATGATGATGATGATGAAGTGAAATCACCAGTTGATGGTAACATGCCACTGCATCCAGCCATTGTTGGCCTGGCTTTATTGACTGAAATGGCTTCAATTATGGCAGCCATTAGTAATGGAGTACTGTACATTCACATTGAATGAGAAGTAACCTTGTGGCGGATTTGGATAGGATTGTAGATCGTTGTGTGTCTCCCCTGGCCCAGTTTTTCCGCTTAAAAGATATGCTGTTGGTGGATTCCTTCCGGCCTCTCACTCTTACCAACCAGGTCATGAGATGGCTGCTTTATATTCCAGATGGATAAAGGTACATCCCTGCAGATTAGTGCCCCTGTCAGTGATGGAACCTACACTTAACGTAATGAAAGCAAGTATTTAGTATGGGCTTTTGATGCATCACCTAAATATACAGTATATATATAAATACAAAAACACAACACTGCACTCTGCGTGGCTAATGTACCGGCAGATATAGTTTGTACTGTTTCAGCCTCACAAACTATTTTTCAGTGAGTCATTTCTCATTATCAACGACATTTCGGATTTATTTGCTCATAGCAATATTTGTGAGAGCAGGCTATTTTTCTTTTTAACCTTGCAGTTATTGTACGCGCGGCGTATTTGATAACGGCCGCCTGTGTTTGGCAAGAACAAACGACACCCTGTGATGCCGCAACTCGACTAGAGGTGCCCTCGTCGGGGAAAAAAAAAAAAAAGCGGCTGAGGAAAATGTGGGTCAGGGCGCGTGGGAAGAGTGGACGCCGACGGCCCCCCCGCGGTCTGCCGTGACGCGCTGTCCACGGTGGGAGGAGGAAGGACGAAGCGGGCCGATGAAGAAGAGCTGTCCCCGCGCCGAATGACCGATGAGGAAAGGAAAACCGACCGGCCCTTTTGCTCCGGTTCCGGTTCGTCCCGGCGCCTCGTTCCCGGGGAACGCCCAGCGTTTCCGGAGTGGTGGCTCCTCCCCCCCCCCCCCCCCCCCCCCCCCCCCCCCCCGGGGGGGGGGCCGCCCC
>OMKI01001665.1:5496-17202 GCA_900302315.1 Phycis blennoides
CGGGGGGGCGGCGGGGGGCCGGGGGGGGGGGGGGAGGTGGGGGGGGGGGGGGGGGGGGGGGGGGGGGGGGGGGGGGGGGGGGGGGGGGGGGGGGGGCATTGTTTTAGTTCCCCCAGAAGGGAAGATGTTGGGTGAAGTCAGAAGGAGACAGGTGCTTTGTTTGACTGCAGCATTTCACTGCAATGCAGATACTGGCCCCAAACAGTGTGTTTGGGTGATTATGCATTAAACTTTACTTTTCGGAACACGGCAAGTGTTTGTGCAAACTTCTTCATTGGTGTATTGGTTGTAATGTTCTGGTAGTAAGGCATGACTAATTTGGTCGACCTAACTTGTTGTCATAAATAATAGAGCGCCGTGCCTTGCAGTACCGTCTGGTAAAATTGATTCATATAATCAAGTTGGGACTTTTAGCTGTACTATATTTCTGAACGTCCCGTGTGGCAGATAAAGCCTTCGGGCTGCACAGGTGTGTTGTTTACTAGTCTGCATTGCAGTTGGTTAACACCCATGCTTTTCTAAAAGATCACACGCAGTGGAATGAATTGAAAAGACAGCGAAGGCCCACAAACAAGCGTGGCGCTAAGACGGGCAATACTCAAGGCGCAGGCCTTGTACTTCAGGACACAAACATTCGAATGTGGCCGAATCCACACATTGGGGTGGGGCGGGGGTGGGTGGGTGGGTGGGCGGGGGGGGGGGGGTCTCACCTCACTGCCGATGAGGTCGATGTTCTTCTGAACCTGGGGCACCCACTGCCGGAGGACGGCGAAAAGCTCCGGCACCGTGGTGTTGGGGTCCAGCAGGACCTCCCTGCACTGACGGTCGCTGGGGTCGAAGAAGGAGAATTCTGCCGGCGGAGGCGGGGGTGGGGGGGGGGGGTGGGCGGGGAGGAAGACGACAAGCGACTCTGTCAACACGGCGCGTCTCGCTGTGGCCGCGGGGAGGGAGAGCCTCCCGGCTCCCGAATGCGTCTGAACATGTGGTCTTTACGACAGCTTACAGGCCACTTAAAGCGGCCGAACCCATTAAACGTAGTGTGATTTCCAGCCTCTATGCGTCCTCTCATAACAGCCTACACTGAAACGTTTATTTTGTGGCCGTTGTTATGAAACCACTGGCTTTATGGGACGCAGTATTTGGGGGTTGGCGGGGCGCCAATGAATAACAATGAAAACTATTTCTGTCATTTTCAGAGGGGGGTGAAAAAAAGTTGCATTTTGCGGGCAATAAGAGGACAATGGATAAACGTAATGATCTTATCACTCATCGTTTTTTTTGTAGACGATGCAGGTCTTTTTTACCCCTAATGATGCGAGATGTAAAACTGATCGTACATTTTAGAAAGTCTTTCCCTAAGTGCTTGGACTCGCACTACACTCAGGCAGATGAGCTGTGTCCCCACCACAGCAGCATCCCACTCAGCGCAAGAGAACAGCCCACAGGGCCTCATTCATCATACACGTCAATATATCCATAATGTGTGTGTGTGTGAGCGTGTGTGTGTGTGTACGTGTGCTTGCGTGTGTCAAGGAGTCTCACCACAGTCACTGGGCATGGGTGCAGAGGCCACCTGGTGGACGACGGCCTGTTGCGCGCCACTGTTCTGCAGATGGGCAGACAGGCATGCATGATGGCCAAGGACAGAGTCCCGTCCTTCCAGAGGCTCGGGGACATCCTCCTTAGTCATCTCCCCCTGGGGGCCTGAGGCAGAGGAGAGAGAGAGAGAGAGAGAGAGAGAGAGAGAGAGAGAGAGAGAGAGAGAGAGAGAGAAAAATGAATTAATGGTATCAGAACAGCTGGGCTATTTTGAGAGGGGAAAAAGTAGGTCTTAATCCAAACGAAAGACACAGGGAGCACTGCGTCATGCAGCCACAGAGCCACAGAGCTGGAGGCTTTGAGGTGACCTGCCGCTAAATGTGGCCCTGTCCAATCTAAAGACCTCCCTTCCTTGAGGCATAGTCCGAGGAGATTGTCCGATTTTTTGTTTGTTTGTTTGTTTGTTTGTGTACTTATTAATACAAACTGCAGGCAAATATAGGCCATGTAATTAAAATGGACATTAAACCTGGTTTCAAACGTATGTTAGCTCACATGTTATGGTAGCTAACATGCATTTGGTGAAGTAGCTACAAGACATTATGAGTACCCTAATCTATTACGTTTTTTGAAGAAAAATCAGGACCTTTCGGCGTTTATTTTTGATTGTATCTCAGTATTTACATACGGAAATGAGATTTGTTCTCCGCATTTGACCCATCCTATGGTACATAGGAGCAGTGGGCAGCTATGCACAGTGCCCGGGGAGCAATTTGGGGTTCAGTGTCATCCTCAAGGACACTTCAACATGGGGAGAGTTGGAGGTGGGGATTGAACTGCCAACCCTGCGGTTGGTGGATGACCCGCTCTATCCACTGAGCTACTGCCACCCCTGGAGTGTGAAGGCAGTCCCCCACTACCAGAAATTATGCAAGATTATAAATATTATTAATATTACATGTGATATTGTTAATATTAATATAATTATGTCGAGATTCACACATTTTGGGAATTCGCAGGGGTCAGCACTACCGGAGTGCGATGGCTGAGCCTCGCCCTGGGTGACCCACTTTCTTGATCACAGTATCCCCCCTGCCAGGTAAGTATGATGAATGGAATAATGGCATAATGAATGGAAACGAATTATGATAGATGATGTATGCCAGGGCTGCTATAGCCATACCATCTTCCCCTGTCTCACTGAAGCACAGTCCATACACATGTGCGCACAAGTACAGCCAACAATGTAAAATGTCTATGTCAAAACATAACATCACAAGAAGTCTATTGGTGCCAGTTTGATGTAAATCAACAGCAGGCGTGATAATTGGCCGGGAGAGGGGGAGAGAGAGAGAGAGAGAGAGAGAGAGAGAGAGAGAGAGAGAGAGAGAGAGAGAGAGAGAGAGAGAACCACTAGCAAGCACACAGTCTGATCCTGATCCTAATCACCACCTAGCCCTTGCAGCTCCTCACTCACTGTGGTCCTCGTTAGCCTCGTCCTGGTTCATCTCCACACGTCTACCAACTCCAACTCAGACTAAAACCAACCATGCAAGGGCCAGAAACCAGGTACCCACTGGCCCCAGTCAGATGGTGGCCTCTCCAAATCTTTGTACCATACACATACACACAGCCTTTCTCTGCGTGGACTCTGATGATCTGCTGGCTCACAGGTTTAGTGGCTATTTACAGCCTGCAGTCTCTGAAAGTGGGTATTGAGGTTCTGCCACCAGTCGGCTAGAATGTCACTCTTGATTGCCAAGCATGTGTGCTGCTGTCCACCCACCCACCCACCACATACCAGTTAATGTCTGCTTAGCCACAACAAGGCTCGCTATGCAGAGAATGTGGCTCTGGGGTGACGGTGCACACAAACGTTGTGCAACGGTGGCAGCAAGGTGGAATAGCACATAAGAGAGTCTGTACTGTGTTGCGAATGCAGTGTCATCATTAAAGTGACACTTTAAGTTTGGCATGTCTGGACAAGAACCTGAAACCCTGACGTATGGGCTCAATGTCCAGTAGCCCACCATCTGCTCTGGCTCTCTGGAGGTATAAGGAATACACATATTCAGCACTCAAATTAGCGTATAAAAACACAGTCTGATTCCCAGTCAGTTTTAATGTGTTTATGCCCATCTTGTCCTTGCTTAGAGTAGGGCAAAGATAGGTTCCTGGAATCATATGCCTCTCTAAGGTCATTGACCAGCTTTGCCAAGACTTTGCTATGATTACAGATGGGATACTTTGGCCTAATTCATCAATAAGCCTCTTCCTGTTTGTGTGCCCAGAATTTCCACTAATCATCCCCTTCACTAACCATAAACTGACTATTCCCATTAGGTGGCAATCATTAGATTGATAGATTAGTTTGAGTTGCAATATGAAATAAAATATGTCACAACAGTACTAAATCCCTGCAGGGACATATCATAGGCCTATGTATTCATATATAATAATGAGTGTCATAAGTTTTAGGCGGAACTTCTAGGTATATTCTAGTATGACTCGGACGAGTCCGAAGAGAGGTTGATTTGAGGTAGCCAACATGGGCCAGATGCTTGTCAAAACTGTTAAGACTCTCCCTCTCCTCCACCATAAAACATCTTATTTGTAGACTGCCAAAAGATAGAACGCTTAATCAAAGCAATCAGCATGAAGTGTGTTGCTGTGAGTCTGCTAAAGCAAGCAAGCTGATAGTAGATGTAGCTGTACACGTGAGAACGAGGCTGGTGGGTTGTCTACATTGGTACATAGTATGAATTCACTTAAATTGTGATGGATCACACAGGCTTCAAGCGCAAGGAACTGCCCTGTGTTGTTTACAACTTAATTCCATTGTAATACGTATAGATACATTAGCAGGAGGTAGCTAGCAGATCTACGTCGGAAGCCTGCATATTATGGGCCAAGCCTACTATTCAGCAGTAAAGTCTCTAACGATGTGCTTCACAAACACTACGAATGTAAAATAAATTGTTAAATGCAAACAATAAAATGCGTCATTACCTCGACCTTTCTATTCCTTCCCAAACACTTTTAATCATGAAGTAGTTTACAGGAAAATACCATCGCAGCTGTCAAGTTTGTTGTTATCGTGACGTAAAGCAAATTTCCGGTGGGCAACATAATTTTCAAAACAAAAGCATAAAAAGGGTTTGGGCTTCAGAATAAAGGTACAGACGTACATTTTAATAAGAATAAAATGGGCAAATGGACCGCAATTAAATACATGCATAAAAGCAATTCGATACATATTGAATATTGTGAATAGTCACAATCTATACAGCCCTTAAGTATCTACAGTACATTTGCAAACATCTGTATCTTTAGTCTATGATCTGTGTACTGAAATTCTCATGTAGGCCTATACCAGTAATTAGCTTAAGAGGGCGACCAATCACCGCAGACCGTGCGGAAATAAATCAAAACTTATAATTTAATGTTGCTCATTTAAAAGTATGTAGTACTATACTTGAAACACTACACAAGTGCTTGTATCAAAATACAAGTCATCTTTAACGCAAGGGAAATGGAAAGGCTATAGAATTATATGAATGGCCCTAACGACAAGGGTAAATTAACTTCCTTGGCAACAGAGCTGTAGCCACGGGAGATCTAAACAAAACAGCCCATGTGGCTGCGGCCCAGCGGTGATTTCGCACTCGCAAGTAGGTAATATTTAACGTAGGAGTTCAGTGGTCAGAAATTTAACCCTTTTAATTTGGCCCACCAGATTAGCATATTGTGCAAAAAAAATGGGAGATAACGATGTGCGGCGTGTGTCTTCGGCCGGCTACCGGTTACCAGAACGACCCAGTGGCACTGCCGCTGCTACCAGACATCTTGGCAAGCTACCGGAGAAAAGCCGCAAAGAAGACGGCCTTTCAGCGCAACATCCAAGCAAAACTGACTCTCATCAACAAGACCAACTATGGAAAGAACGCGTGCAGAGCGAGAGGACAGCAGTCAAAGAATGGTAAATATGAGTGTTTGATACTATTAACAATCAAGTGTCGTTTTTTTACTGTAAGAATGGTGTCATTTGTGTCGTTGTGATTCACAGGGAGAAGAATTGGGGCTTTCTAAAGAACTATGATCAATTGGTATAGTAAAAACGCATGTTTCAAAATAGGCTACGATATGCAATATGCATCTATAATGGAGTCAGTAACGTATGGAGTCAGTAAAAATGCATCTAATATACTTGCCATGACTTCAATGATTACTGCATTAATTGTTGAGTAACCAGTTTTTTTTCATTTGACCTTATCAAGGACCTGACGATTCTCTCCCCTCTTCTCTCCCATGTTTCAGGGGAGGCCAAGGGTAGAGGCGCCTCTCCCCAGCTCCGTGTCTATGTTCTCGGACCAATTCCCCAACACAACCTACCAGATGCTGGGCAGCCGGCTGTCCACTCCGCTGGGCAGGGAGCTGATGAGGATGGACAGACTGGTGCGCTGGGCTGGCCGTTCCAAACCAGACCCGGAGCTTTGCCCCAAATGAAAAAAAAACATAGTTGAGTCACTTTGTTACAATAATTCTACACTCCCTCGGACAGGGGCGTAGCACCAAATTCTGGGCCCTACATACAAGAAGCCCTGATGCTCCTGATTATGTAATTATTATATTGTCTCTGTTTTCTGATGTGTAATGTCTAAATGATTATTAATGACACTATATTAGTTGTTTGCAATTGTTTGCTTGTATATATGCATGTGATATTTTTTAGGAATTGTGGCACATTATTAACATTAGTATTCAGGTTAGATATTGTGGATCTGTTATTTACTCAACAAATGTTTAATTGGACACAAATTCAGTTTTCTAATGAATGCTTTTTGTAAAAAAAAAAAAAAAAGAAATTACATAATCAACTGTGAAGTGTAAAAGAAAAAACTATTCCTAGCACAAGCTCTGTTTCATTCATTCTTTTGCAATCAGAAAACAAGAAAGGCTCTGCAAATCATTTTGATGTTCCTGTTATTCACTTTGCCCCAGAGTAGCCTTGCAGTAGGGGAACCCTTAGCAAACCTAAACTGACTGGGCGTCTTAGTTTATCTGTGTTCACACTGAAAGTGTGAACAGTGTTGTGAATCCCATTTCTATTGTCTCGTCTACTGAAATTGATCAGATCATCACGTCAGGTGATGTTTTAATGACAATGTCATGTGAATTGTAATGTCAAGCATAATCTCTGACCACATGTTATCGGTTGCCTCACTTGTCCAGCGGAGAGGACAGTGGTTGAACTGCACTGCAGTCCTGGGTTCCAGTCCCTTCAATAATTTTTTTCCTTAAACATTATTTATTTTTGGTACATTGGGATGTCAATGAGAAACAACCAAAAACGTACTTGAAAATAAAAATCTACAAAAATCAAAAAAAGAAAATCTAAACTTCCCATGGGCCGAGGATGTCCGACTTATACCCCCAGTCCGTTGGCCCTTCCCTCGGAGAGTTCGCTTCACTTTGGTGTATAAGCTGCAGGACACTTTTGTTGTTTGTATTATTAGCATTGCCAATGTTATGTCATTACAATAACTTATCAGATTTTACATTGTGCCAACTCAGTTATATGTATTTAAAAGGTAAAGCCTAAGGAGGAGAATCCATCTGTATAAAGCATTAATGAGAATGTGTAATTTGTCATGTGTAATCATTATGAACTGGTATAATTAACTTGTCAAATGTTCCCCATTTAAAACATTGTGTTGAATAGTAGTTTGCCCTCAGACAAATAGCTCTTAATTAGACAATGCAACTTTTGTGTATCTATTTGTTGCTGTTATCTGGCAGCTATTTTCTTACCACAAAGGGCAATATATTGTTCACCTTAAATACATAGCAATGTATCTTTCAATCACATCAAAACATGTAACTTAATTATTTCATTGCTGCAGCCCATTTTTTTTGACAATTTAGGCGTCTTCTGAGGAACCTCAACAGCCTTCTCCTGGAGTTGATGGGGTAAATGTGGGATTCATCTGATCTACATTCGTATTGCGTTGGCTGTGTTGTTGTATTAACAACGTTGTGAAAACGAATGGTTCATAGTTGATCACCAGTGCAAAGAAAGTTAACCCAACGGCAGTGCGTGGTACGAGGGACCCTTTCTCAAACCACCGATGGTAGTGTACACAGTATTTCCACCATGAGTTTAAAAATACATTTGCTTTGCCATGAATCCTTGGGATCTAGCAATAACATTTCGGTTTGTGCAAGAAACAGGAAGGTGTTTTTTTTCTCCCCAGTACAACGTGATTTGTTGTCCTTCAGACATCTGTGTCTCACGCCTTGTGCACTATTGCTTGTCTGTGCATAGATAGACTTGCAAGATAACTCTGTGGTGTATGAACAGCATGTCGATCCACAAGTTGCAGTTTACAACAGGGGTAGTTGGTCACTTTCTTGACTAGTGCGATGTTGGAATTGTATTCCAATTCTAAATATTGGAGTGAGCTTACATGCAGCTTTGTGCCTCAATTGTCCAGTAGCTTGTCTCCTCTCTGTGCCTGGCAGTAGCTTTGCTGCTGTCATCAGCCTCTTCGTCTATGTTGGTGAGCCATGACCTACTAAAACCAGAGCGCATGCTCCAATGGATCATAGCCTACATTTCAGTGCACAATTGTTTGCCTTGTGTGTGCCACTGTGCCTGTATAGCCATGTTATAAACATGTATTCACGACTTTCAATTATTTTTGTTTGCGGAAACGGAGGGGAGGAAAAAACCAAAGAACCTGTCTCGAACCAAAGAACCCTGAGTTTCTCACCTTGTTTGAATCGGTGATGTTTGATATGGCAGCATTTGCATGCGTTTTGCCTGCATCAATTCTGCTGCTTACTGATTCCCAATTGTGATTCAGTTAAACCCCAATGGACCACCTCACTTGCATGCATGAGAAGGGCAGAACACGGGCATGGCCGTTTAAATGTCATGTTGCTTCTTTTTGTAAAAAATAAGAAGGTAATTTTAAGCAACAGTAACTATTTCGAAAGGAAAGAAGGCCCTCTCCCCTCATCAATAACATGTCTCTATTACTCTTTTTCCCACCAGTGTTTTAAGATTAAGAAAAATACTCAAGTCACTCGTTCTAGATGGCAAAACAAAAACATAGTTTACTGAACAAAGAACAGCAACGTAAATATTAAATGCAAAAGAAGAAGGAATTCAAGTTTCAAGTTTATTGTCACATGCTAGATAACAATGTACATTATTACCAGCAGTGAAATTATTGTTGCTCGGGTGTGCTCAACTTTGCTATATATGACGGTGGGGACGGTGGCTCAGTGGTTAGAGCGGGTGGACAGAGCGGGTCATCCACCAACCGTAGGGTCGGCGGTTCAATCCCCTCGATTCCCCTCCTCCGCATGTCCGCAGGATACTCTCAATAGTACAGCTGTGGAAGTTGGTGAGTATCCTGAAGTCCAAACCGAACCTCCTCAGTCGCCGGGGGAAGAAGAGCCGCTGCCTCGCTGCCTTCATGACCACACCTGTGCGGTGTGACCAGCTCAGATCCTCACTGATGTTAATCCCGAGGAATCTGAAATGGCTGACCCTCTCCACCGCTGCCCCCCCCCCCAATCGGTGCGTGCTTCTCTCCCCACAGCCTCCTGTAGTCCATGATCAGCTCCTTCATCTCGTGATGCAGCCAATGATGGTGCTGTCATCAGCAAACTTAATGACGTGTTGGAGCTGTGTGTGCTCGCGCAGTCGTGGGTGAACAGGGAGTACAGCAGGGGGCTGAGGACACATCCCGGGGGGCACTGGTGCTGAGAGTCAGTGTGGAGGGGGTGGCGTTGCCGATCAGAACAGTCTGTAGCCTGCTTGTCAGGAAGTCCAGGATGCAGCTGCACAAGGTGGAACTGATGTGCAGGTCTCAGAGCTTCGCGAAAAGTCTGGACGGCACTATGCTGTTAAAAGCAGAGCTGTAATCAATGAACAGCATCCGCACAGACGTGTCCCTCTGATCCAGGTGGGAGAGGGCAGTGTGAATGCTATCGCATCATCCGTGGACCTGTATGGCCTGTAGGTAAACTGGAGTGGGTCTAATGTGGTGGGCAGGGAGGATGTAATGTGAGCTTTGACTAACCGCTCAAAGCACTTCATGGCAACAGAGGTGAGTGCTATTGGGCGGCAGTCATTTAGCAGCTCACGTTTTGTTTCTTTGGGAACAGGATGATGGTGGACTTCTTTAAACATGTGGGAACTACAGACTGGAGCACGGAAAGGGTTAAGATGTCTGTGAAGACATCTGCCAGTTCGTATGTGCACGCCTTTAGGGCATGCCCCTGGATATTATCCGGATCAGGAGCTTTGTGTGCCTTTACCTTTTTAAGGGTTTTGCACACATCTGCCCAAGATATCTCAAGCGGAAGACCTCTGGCTTGTTGTGCACCTCAAAGCGGGCGTAGAAGGCGTTCAGCTCCTTTGGAAGAGAAGCGGTCACCTCCCCCACACAGTAGCCCTTAGTCTGTGATGTTCTTCAGCCCACTCCACATGTGCCTGGCATTGGAGCCACTGTAGCAGGAACCTTTTCCCTGTATTGTCCCTTGGCTGTTTTTATTGATTTCCTGAGCTTGTACCAGGTTTTCTTGTACTTACATGGGTCTCCAGAGTGGAAGGCTGCTGTCCGCGCTTTAAGTGCCATGCAGACCTCTCCGTTGACCCATGGCTTCTGGTTGGGGAAAGTCCTTACAGTCACCCACGGTACAACGTTATCGATACATTTGCGTATGTATCCCGTTACGTACTTGGTGTAATTGTTGATGTTGTTGTCTGCAACTGTCCTGAAGACGTCCCAGTCTGTAGTGCGGAAGCAGTCGCGCAGGGCAGCATCCAATTGGTCAGTCCAACATTGTAGTGAACGTGTCACAGGCTGCTCGCGCTTCAGTTTCTGCTTATAAGCTGGCAGCATCAGGACCGAGGAGTTAATGATAAAGGAGCCGTCCTTTCAATCTGAGGGAGTTTACCCTGGTTTTGCTAGTCAGTGGCGGTATACATCCCTCCAACCTCCAGCCACAGTGACAGGAATGCGGCACTTTGTGAACTGTATCAGGCCATCAGTGAACAACAGACAGCACACCCAGATGGATTTATCATCCTCACTGGAGATTGTAATCATGCTGATCTTACGACTGTCCTACCAAAATTCTATCAGCATGTCAATTTCCCAACAAGAGGGGAAAACACCTTGGACCTGGTCTACACTTCACACAAAGGAGCATACAAGGCCTCCCCCCTACCACACATCGGACTCTCCGATCACATTACTGTTATGCTAATGCCAGCATACAGGCCCACAGTGAAAGTCGAAAAACCAAGTTCGAAAGGAGATAACTGTGTGGCCGGAGGGGTCCAGGCTTGCTCTTGACTGTCTTCCAACAACAGACTGGGGCATGTTCAAGCAATTGTGGCGACACAAGGTATAGAAATGCCTTTTAAGGCAGTAGTGATGGATGTAATGGTTGCCAGACAACGCCACCCTGGGAATTTCGCCCAGGGATTTCTTTTAGTGAACTAACCCAATTGAAGGAAGGCACTGAGGTTCGTTGTGCAATGAGGCAGAGACGGCAGTTCGGCAATACAAAAATATTTATTCAGACACAATTCTGTCTTTAAAACTAGTGTAAAAGAATGACTCGCTGAGGGGGAAATAAGGGGAGCCAATCAGTGCTGAGACCTACTATGGCAGAACTGCATCCAAAGGAGAGGGGAATCCCAGGAACACCACACGCAAAGCAAAATAAAAGTAAAGAAAAGAATCAACCAAATGCAATAAAGAAAGGGACACCGTGACTAGGACACCAATCCACCACCGTAGGCTCAGCACCTGAATGGGGGAGACCAGAGGGCAACCAGTCAGGAGAAAATAATGAAAACAAAACTACTAATAACAAAATAGAAATCCAACAATTAAATGCACATAATCTATAATTAAACACTGACACAAACAAAACTCTATACAACCACAAATGCGATGCAAAGAACCAAATCAAATGTTCCCACACTGTGCTCTCACACAAGCACACACTTTAAGATGTGGCTGCCCCCACAATAAAAGGGACAGCGTTGCCGAGTCACCACTTCGCCCGGGCAGCAACAGGCAGAAGCAACACAGCTCCAACGAGACACAGCGATCGGTCCAAAACAATTTCCCAATTGAG
>OMKI01001691.1:0-10213 GCA_900302315.1 Phycis blennoides
AGGCTATCAATGTGCTTTTGTTCTGGGCTAATTTGTTCTCCTCCTTAGTTCAATATACATGTTCAGAATGCTCACCTTTCCCCCACATCTATGCACTTCAGAGAAAAAAAAGCGACAGTGTTTGTGCTAAATCAAACGATCCAACAAATCAACCCGTGAACATGTCAGACCTCATGTTAAACAGGAGGCCTTAGCCATTAGCCTACTGACCTCTTGTCAGACACATTCACGCACATCTGTGTCTATAGAATTGCATTAAAACCCAAATAAGACGTAGAGAGAGGGGTGAGGAGAAAGGGAGAGAGAAACGAAGAGAGAGCAAGGGAGGGGGAGAGATGGAATGAGAGGGGGAGGGAGAGAGAGAGACGGACAGCCGTAGAGAGTTAGAGAGAGCGAGACAGGTGCGGGGAGACGGACGAGGCGAGACGGGGGGAGACAGAGGAGGGGAGACAGAGGAGGGGAGACAGCGCGAGGACCAGTACCTGCCTCTGCAGCCGCTTTGGACCGGTCTCCGTTGTGTTGGTCCAGGGTGAACAGACTCCCGGACGCTCTGCGTACATCCCACAATCGCACCGTGCTGTCTGCACTGAGAGGTCGGACACGGGGACAGTTTGACAGACGGAGTTACAGACACACTTTCGGTCTTTAATCAGAATCATTTCAAGAAAAAGAAAAAAAAAAACCACATTTACACTACGGACCGGTCTCTGAACTGGTGTCCAATAGCAACAAGCTGGCCCCTTCAGAGGTTTAATCTTCCAACATCCAGCGTTATTCATTTATACACGGACATGACGTGTCCCGTAATTATGGTCATCTTCCCCGGCACCGACTAGCTGAACCAAGGCACGGGCCAAGTTAAACCCAGGGGTCAAGGTTCAAACCTAGGACCTCCCGCTCGCCATCACCGGATGTTCAAAAACGACCACGAATGTGTTTGAGCAGCAGGCCACAGCTGGCCCTCTAACGGAACATAACATGACATAACATGACACTCTTTCAGAAAAGGCCATTTCATTGTTAAAACAAAACAATCAAATCACTTAAGGTCCCGAGAGACGGCAGCAGCAGCAGCAGCGTGTCCCACTGGTTTAATTAAGAGTCTCTGAAGCACCCGGGGGGAACAGGTGGTCTCCTCGTCTCTCCTACCGGGCCACTACAGTGTGGTGTGGTGTCCAACCAGGCTGACGCGTACACGTGGTGAGAACAACAACAACAACAACAACAACACCTGCAGAACAGTAGTGGACTCCAGCCTCCGGAGCAAACCACGTGCCTTAAAGAAGGGGGGGTGTTTCTTAACCCATTAGAACCCAGTGTAACAAACACTTTAAATGTCCCAACATCTTTCTTATAGATTAGCTTTGTGCTTGACTTTAAGCTCATTGTGCTTTAACTCAAAGTGCCTAAGTGACATACAGTATACCAAACATGTTGGTGTGGTTGTGATGTCCCAGTCATGTGACTGTCCCAGGATATGACTTCCCTAAAGAGGTAGTGTTACTTATTTTTATTCAGGTTGCATATTTTGTAAAAAAACATTGTCAATATCAATAATCAATTACTAAAGTCACACATTTGACATACATTATGGAAATGCAACTAAAAATGTGTGGTACTAAGCAGAAAAAACTTGTCAAGTTTAGTTATTTTCAAATAAGGAATACATTTACCATAAACGCCCAATGTAATGTATACGTCACATCACCGATGAAGTGGTCGTGTTTTAGAAGAAACATCAGACATGTGTTCTGTGTTCCACTTGGCCTGTGGTACATCCCCCACAATCCTCCTTTAAACAGGTTCTGGGTTCTCACGGCTCAATGTCCAATACCGTTGCAGAATTCCACCGTGCTGTGTGTGTTTACCTGGCGGAGGCCAGCAGATGCTCGTTCCTGGGCGACCAGCGCACAGACAGGATCTCGGCCCGGTGACCTGCAGGCAGAGGAGAGGGACATGCTGACCGTGTACTGTACGCCCAGAGGGGGGAGAATCCAAAGAGATGCCGACACAAAGGACACGGGATGGAACTCCCTCAGCGGAGAGGTCCGCGGGCCGGCCGGCCAGACCCGGCTTCAGCAGGTAGAAGAGTTTCCTCACAGCAGAGGAGATCGTATATAGTATTATACACCATGGGTATTATAATATATTGTATGGCCTACACTGTATTAAGTAGGCTTATACCAAATATATTCATTGGCTCTCAAAATAATTATTGAACATCGTTTATTCGTCATAGCGGATGTAATTGTGTGTGTGTGTTGGGTCTGTCCGAAACAAACCAAATATATGAAATGTGTCTTAACGAATCAATCAAATTGTATGAACGGCTCATTGTTTACACTGTTTACAGCCTATTTACATTGCTAATGTTTATTTATCCGTCTACTACCTCGACAATCACTACCTCCACTTGCACTGTTTACCGTTCACCATTTACCGTTTACTACTGCCACTTTAATCACTACTGCCACTTTTTCCTGTTTTTCATTATTGCACTCTGCAGCTTAATCTGCATTTCAACTGCACCTTAATCGCTCATTTGCACTTCTGGTTAGAACGCCAACTGCATTTCGTTGTCCCTGTACTTGTACTCTGCACAATGACAATAAAGTTGAATCTAATCTAATCTAATCTAATCATCTAAAACTAGATCACAAATCAAGCAATGTTCAGCCCGGAGACATGGAGGGCCTTCGGGAAGGGAGTTCCTCAGGGATTGTGTCTGGGAAGTCTACAAAGGGCAGGGCGGACCCCAACTGGTTTAGTGGGGAAGCAGTGCAAGCCCACAAACACTTTGGGTGCATGAAAACATCAAACAGAACACTGAGCAACAAAGACGCTAAAAGATGGCTCTGTGTGTGCGTGTGCGTGCGTGTGCGTGTGCGTGTGCGCGTGCGCGTGCGTGTGTGTGTGTCTCCGACCCTGTAGCACGTGAATGCGGGAGCCGGACTTGAGGTCACACAGTTGAAGTTTGGGGTTCTTGGTGCCAACTGTGAAGAAAACATAACAGTAAAAAAGGAGCTTAGCACGGGGTCAGCAGAACAAAGTCAGATCCTTCAGGTCCTCGCAAATCAAAGAATTAGTGCGCGCCCATGTGTGAGGGGGGGGCGAGATAGGGTAGAGAAACAGATGGCAGCAAATCCAAGACAGCGATAAAATCAAACGCAGGGGCAAAACATGTCGCGTCGGGCAAAACACGATGTTGAGCGACAACAACGCATTCAGACATTTTGTGTTGTGCAACACCGGGTGCATTTCACACGTTCCATCTACTGCTCACACTTAAAGTCGACTCACGGCACTTCAGCCCAGCAGGCTGGTTTCTGGAGAGGATATGTCTGTCAGGAAAGGATCACGTATGAATCCACGGGAGGGGCGCTCCCCACGGAGAGGACAAACTGGAGCCCCCGGTTTCATACGCGCGGTGATACTACCCACACACCCGGCCTTCACGGCTGGGCGGAGGGACACTACGGACGAAACAATCAACGCGGTACAGTCCAGCCGGGAGGAGAACACTGGCGGGTCATCTGAATCACAAATCGAGCAAAATGTTCAGCCCGGAGTCATGGAGGGCCTTCGGGAAGGGAGTTCCTCAGGGATTGTGTCTGGGAAGTCTACAAAGGGCAGGGCGGACCTCAACTGGTTTAGTGGGAAAGCAGTGCAAGCCCACAAACACTTTGGGTGCATGAAAACATCGAAGAACACTGAGCAACAAAGACACAAAAAGATGGCTGTGTGTGTGTGTGTGTGTGTGTGTGTGTGTGTGTGTGTGTGTGTGTGTTGAGAATGTAAGTCCAACCTGTTGACCCTGTTCTGTGGCACAGTGAAAAAGCCACCATATGCCTTTGACCCAAACCCGCAGGTACTAAGGTCAAGTTTAAGTTTGTCAAGGAAAGTGGACTGGTGTTCTTTGTGACACACTGATCGACATTACTGAAGGCCCCTGGACTTCAGGGGCCCATTTTGGAATACACCTTTTTTTTTTTTTTTTTTTGTAAACACACACACACCTTGAACCTGAGGTGTGGTTCGACCTAGTAACCTATTATGATGTCATTTTAAAAAAATGATTTCAAAAAAAAAAAAAAAAAAAAAACATCCAGTAGCCAACATACATCAGGAAAGTTTGGAAATATGGTCACCTGCGTTCATAGATGATTCATATGCCCAATTAAAATAGAAGAGAGGACCTTTCGGTCTTTATTGGTCATGCTCAGTATTTTTTAGATGTGGGAATGAAATGTGTTCTCTGCATTTGACCCATCGTATGGTACATAGGAGCAGTTGGGGAGCCAGTTGGGATTCAGTGTCTTGCTTAAGGACACTTCGACACGCAGACAGTTGGGGAGGTGGGGGATCAAGGGGATTGAACCGCGAAACCTACGGCTAGCGGACGACCCGCTCTGTCCACCCGCTCTGTCCACCCGCTCTACCCACTGAGCTACTGCCGCCCCAGAATGTACAGTTACAAGGTCATACAAAGAAGATAATCAGATACTTTATCCGTTTATCTGCATCTAGATAAAACATAAATAGCTGCGGCATTTTCAGTGACAGATAAACAATTGCATTTGAAATGAAAGATCTGTTAAAGGAGATTATTGGCATGATATTTTTTTTTTTTACTGTTCAATGTAATGTTGTTGTTTATAAATGTCTTGTAAGGTGTCCTTGAGTGCTTTGAAAGGCGCCTTTAAATAAAATGCATTATTATTATTATAATTATTATAATAACATAATAATAACAACATGACAACAGTGTAATGTTACAGACAAAGGATGAAGTATTGTAGTATTGTATCCAATACATTTAGTGTTGTGTTTCATCTAAACCAATGAGATGCAGCACACACGCACGCACGCACGCACGCACACACGCACATAAAGACACACACGTGGCCCATGCGTACCTGCCACCAGGCTGTGTTTCCGGGCCACAGGGGACATGTGGTGGCAGTAGACATTTCCATCAAACATGAAGCGCTCAGCAGGCTGACGATGCCGACAGAAAGACAATAAACACAAAAGAAAGAAAGAAAGAAAAGAAAAGTCAACATCAGCCAAACCTCCTTACTTCAGAAGAATGTCAACATAAACTGAATAGGGTCAAATTATCCCTTTAATTGAAGTAGAAACATGAAACATTAAATCACCCTAACCATGCAATGAAATTAGGTTCATTGCATGCACACCAAGTATACACATGCTCAACATGACCTTCATAATCTAAAGGCTCCAATAATGGGCGTTATCCACTCCACACAATAGAAAATGGCACCATCAGGGGCAGTACAGGCAGGCCAAGCCAGTTACAATGCAAATTCTTCAGCAAAGCAGCCTATCTGATGTCTACCTGTAAGCATAGGGTCAAGATAAGCAAAGAACAGAGCAAACAGCTATGGATAAGGATCTCTTTGTAAATAAATACATTCACACGGGGTTGGCACAAACGCAAACTAAGGATAAAGGGCATGGGAAAAGGACAGCACTCCCACGATAGCTCTTCATTTGAAGTTACCATGATGCGAGTATTTCACTTGAGTTGAGGTGTATGTATGCAAGTAAGGTGTATGTTTAATCCATACGGGACTGACTCTAACAAGCATATTAAATAGTGAAATGACATGCTAAATAAATGTTTTAAAGAGATCAATAACAAGCGACATAATGTCAGCAGGTCCTCCCAACAGTGCTTCATATTTCATTGTTTTCCTTCCTTGTATTCCTCGAATTAAAAGGGGAAATCAGGTCAAGATACCAGCCTCTGCTTATCTCACCTTCAGCGTTTCACTGTCCCACACCTTCATGGTCTTGTCAAATGAGCTGGAGATAAACATTCCAGTGTCAAATGGATACCACTGCACGGTCTCCACGCTGAACTTGTGCGCAAACCTGCTGGATCTGTAAACACACACACGACTGAATGAAGACCAGCATCCACATCATCAACCATCTGCTGCTGAGGAGTTTTTTGTATGAAAAGAGCCAAACCATTTGGGTTCATAATTACAAATGATACATTTGTGAATATGAAGAGTGGTGCTCCATGAAAACGGACATATTCAACACAACAAAAGACACAACAGAGACATACATGACTGAAGGGAGCAGCGCTTCCCTTTGATGACATGGACCTTAAAAAGGATCTATAAATAGAATCACTTTTCATGTGTAAACATTGGTCAATACAATGCACCTTTAGCATCATTGTCCTTACATGCATGAGTATGACGTATGCTACAATGCATTGCCCTCTAGTGGCAATGAATACATCTCGCACCTTCCCACCGTGCCAACCGCTTTACATGTGTACTGGAGTTTCCCGGTGTAGTTTTCCAGGTCATAGATCACGATGACCCCGTCCGCTCCCCCAGACAACATGCTGTGCAGAGAGAGAGAGGGAGCCATGAGGTCATGGTCAAAACTGGGAATGTCATCATTTTGCCTTTGCGATGAATCTAAGAAAATATTTTGATCTCATTCAACCAGAGACGGCATGAACTCAGCTGTAATACCTTTGAGGGTAATTAAAACAAACAAACCCACCAGTAATAGTCATTTAAACCTTTAGGAGTTGTGTTAATTTCCATCAGAACAAAACAGGGGGCATAGGTATTCATAGATACTTACTATCTCCCCTCTACAGCCTCAATGTCCAAGCAGTTGATTCCGTTGCCGTGGATTCTTTCAACATCTCGGCCATGATTGAGTTCCAGGCTGAGGAGCCTGAAGGGTTCAAACTAGTTCAAACTAAGACCCCAACACGTATGCACACACACCGTCCAAAAATGCATCATATTAATAATTATTCAAACAGATACATATTAATATGCATCTGTATCTGTCTAGAATTATTCATTCCATTGCTGCATTTATTTTACACCATTGATATTTTATCTTATTTTATTCTATTGTAATTGATATTTCTTTCGATTCATGTGTTCCTACCATGTTGAACGTGCCTCGTTCAACACATCATTTGTACATCATGACACTCAGGGATGCTGCACATTTGATAACAAACGACCTGAACTTGAAACTTATCCACAAGGGATATTGCGGCAATTTTGTAATGACATGTCTAAACAGCTCTCCTTTATGACTTTGGTTGATATTGACGAGCTCCTGTTTACCTTCGCGTTGACTCTGCGCGTCGAAGACGCAGAGGGTCGTCCAGGCCGACCCTCCTGGCACTCATCAACCCCAACATGACAGCCTCGGCTAACGTTATTTATCCATCTTCGGTGATAAAAACGATCAACCTGCAGCACGTTGTTTCATTCAAACAAATTTATAAATGTATTTTTTCCTCGCGCATTTGTCACACGGCGCTCGCATCGTTTCTTTTCTATGAATACCTCTTTTTGGACTTATTACACGTTTTTGTTTAGCTTTAATTTCTCAGTCCAGTTGCTACGACCGGCCATGTTGTGACGTAGGTCTCAGGTGAACAGCAAGGGCTCCCATTGGCTGCTCTCCGGTGTTTCCCTCCAACCACAGAGCGGTTTATTACGTAGCGCTTTGGCTGTGGGGGACTGCCATAAACAACCATTGAAACAACCCTATTTAGGGGACAAATTGCACATTGGAATTGTTAGATATTAGGCAAAATGAGCAGAATCGCGGGGCTTTTAAGGCGGACGTTTGGGATAGTACGTGAACATGTGGGATCAGACCATCTTGGTAACAACTATTACATGATCCCTCAACAGAAGACTTGGACAGGTACGTTATGTGACCTTAACTTAAGTGGGGCCGCCACGTTAAAACTGGTCAATATTCCACCTCACTTATATAATGTTAGATAAAATGATGACTTGTATTCGTACATATTAAGACTGAAGACTGAATTGAAGCAACAACGATAACGTACTTCAGCCTCTCGTTGTATAATTATAATATTAAGAGATCAAAACAGCCAAATGACAATAGTCTCCAGTTAACTATTGTGAGATGAAGATAAATTCCACCATTCCATTATTTTGTGATGTATTTGTTTTGTGGCGGAAACGCCAGCATGTTGTCCACTTGCCTTGCAGTTAAGTCCTATCACCAGTAGGTGGGGTGCGCGGAACACTAATTCTGCAGGACACTAAGGCGACAGCTTTCTGCAACGCATTCAATGATTGCATTGAAGTGATCACACGAAGTCGAGATGCTAAGAGAGTGGGTGGGCACCCAATTATACCAAGTGTAATATCGCTGAGCTGCCGAGAAGCTGAAAGACAACCGCTTCGTCATGAGATTGAGAAGGAGGTCATGGCTCCCCAGGGAGACGAGTCAGTGGTGCGGCTTGTAACGCACTGGCCCATCGGTAGACATGTGTCATCATGCTGAACCGCGGTGCGAAGTCAGCGGTGTCTTTATAAGGACACACGGCACAAGTGTAAACGTTTGTAAACCATTGTGGATGAAAGAATATTGACCATGAATTCGGGTGGAAAATTCCAATCCTCATCCTATCTGCTGACAGGCCACGGGTAATGGGATGTTGCCCTGTGTTTGCCCCGACGGGGACTCCGTGCCCGTCTAACGGTTGGGGGTTTCTCAAAATGAATGAACACGAGGACCACGGGACAGACTGCAGCGCTGCCATCCTCACACAACGCTGCTCATTTGTTTCCTCCCACGGACTCACCGACTCCCGCTCCACCACCCTGTTGTTGTCCGTGACCTTGTGTGACCGGACGTCCCTGGAAATGTCCTGTTTAAAAAAGAATAGGATTACGTTTATAACTCGGTTTGCGATTGGCACAGATTCTAGTTTGCTCGGGGAGGCAGCAGCTCAGTGGACAGAGCGGGTCGTCCACTAATGGTAGGGGGTCGGCGGTTCGATCCCGTTGATCCCTCCTCCAACTGTCCACATGTCGAACCCCACACAATGTACTGATTGTAACTCGCTTTGGACAAAAGCGTCTGCAAAATGCCCCTTTACCTTATATACATTTTGAGACCGATGGTATAGTCTGATCGGCTATATAGGCTATATCTGATATACAGGCTCGATCCAATAGGCTGTGACGCAAACTGTGAAATTCATTTCAGAAATAATAACACCAGACATTTGGTTGATACATGGACCGTCAGACTGCAAATGCCCTCGTTTTTCATTTAAAAAGTCTGGTCACCTTACCATGACCCAGTAGACGTGAACCCAGTCATGCTTATCGGGCTCGCGAAATAACCCAAAACACAATGTTGACATTCCTTTTTTTTCTTTTTTAGAATTAAGCCTTTCCTACAATCTGCCTTTTATATGACTAAGCCTAGCTAATGCATTTCACCTTGTGTGTTTTAGTGGTTTTCGGGGAAACGGGCCCATCTCGTATTTATAATTTATCCCAAGGTTGCTCTACTGCCCCTGGCTGTCAGGCAAATTCAAATGAGAGATCAGTCCCTGCATGCTAACGCCTAAACTACTGTATACACGCTCTGACCTCACCAAACAGCCCCACAGAGAAGCAAGTGTTTGGGGGAAAAATGTTTCAAAACACGCTTACACCACCACTACAATAGGAGACTGTGTGTGTGTGTGTGTGTGTGTGTGTGTGTGTGCGCGCGTGTGTGTGTGTGTGTGTGTCCGTCTGTCCGTCCTCTATACACTTATGCACAGCTCTGCCATGGCAGTGCACAGAGCACAGCCCTGAACGCCACGGTAAAAGAGCACACTACTGTACGAAACGCAGAGCCTACATTCAGCTCACCTTGCATCCCTCCCACACTCACCAAATTCACTTTGTCCGACCTTGTGGAACTAAAGCGGATCCATTATTCAGACCTTGTGTCTCGCTAAAACAAGCTCTTTTTGATCTTTAACTGATAGGCCAAGCGTGGGCTCAGGGCCCGGGGCATGGACTGCAGGGCTCCTCCGGTGCGGCACTCGACCAGTGGTGGAGGAGCTCTCTCTCTCTCTCTCTCTCTCTCTCTCTCTCTCTCTCTCTCTCTCTCTCTCTCTCTCTCTCTCTCTCTCTCTCTCTCTCTCTCTCTCTCTCTCTCTCTCTCTCTCTCTCTCTCTCTCTCTCTCTCTCTCTCTCTCTCTCTCTCTCTCTCTCTGTCTCTCTCTCTCTCTCTGTCTGTCTGTCTGTGTCTCTCTCTCTCTCTCTCTCTCTCTCTCTCTCTCTCTCTCTCTCTCTCTCTCTCTCTCTCTCTCTCTGGGGGCGGCAGTAGCTCAGTGGGTAGAGCGGGTGGACAGAGCGGGTCGTCCACT
>OMKI01001699.1:4203-26806 GCA_900302315.1 Phycis blennoides
CGCGGCCTTTTAATCCCCGCTGCCCTACATATGCATCCAGTGTCTGTGCCGGCGGTTCTGCCCCCCCCCCCCCCCCCCCCCCCCCCCCCGCCGGGCCCCCCGGGGGCCCCCCCTTTTCCGGGGGGGGGGGGGGCGCGGGGGCGGGCTGCCCCCCCCCCCCCCCCCCCGAATGTCAGCGCAGACGGCCCAGGAGGAAGCTGGCGCCCGGGGCCTCCTGTTAACCACGGCTGTGCTGTGATTTCCAGCCTGTGCCCGCCTGCTGCTGCAAGGGAGAGTTATGGCTGCAGATGGTGTCTGGCCGCCCTCAATGGCTCATCTGATAGCTCATTGGGGGCCGTAATAAAGGCCGGCGGAATGCTGCAGCCCCCCTGGGGGCCCGGCAAAAAAAAAACAAAAAAACCCCGTGCATAATAAACGGCGCCCGAATTCGGGAATCTTTTCTGCGCCGCGGCCTAACCCCGATAGCGAGGGCAACCGGAGTCAGAGGGGGCCCGACCTTTGACCTGCCACCATTGTACCAGGAAGGGACACTCCATTGTGCAGGGGGGTGACACGTGGCTCGTGAGGCCCGCGGCTGAATGGAAAACAGCTGGTTAGTGCACACACTTGCGCACAATGCCAAAACTAAAACTAAAAAGAGGAAAACGCAGAAAAGGACGGCAGGCTTTTTGTTTTTTGCACGAGCACGCTTTTCACATTACTGAGGCATTGTGGCTCCACTGATGCAATCGGCAGCCCTGGGCTCCGTATTCTCTTTCTGAATGGCCAACAGGAAACGCACACACGCATCTCTTCACTCATCTCAGCCCTGGACCGGTCCATCCGACGTCCCCACAATAACATCCAGTCTTTAAACGCTGCAAACATACCCGTGTCACGCCAAGACGAGGCCGGAGTCACGCTGCATGGTAACTCAGATGCGGTCCATGTCGCCTGGCCGGGTGCAGGTCCCCCGAAACACAAGCAGTGTTAAGTAACAAGCAGGAATCCAGCCACGGGCCAAGAGAACAAAAAAAAACAACAACCAAAAACCCAAAGGGAAGGGAACAGGCAACCTCGGCCCCGCCCTGTCCAGGAACAGTGCGACAGTGGACTCTCTACCTCTCCCACAGTCACTGGAGAAAGGCACACGTGCAGTGAATGCAGCGCTTAACTAAGCATTCTGTCGTGCAACGCTGCTTCTTTCCAGAGGTTGCCGTGAGAAAACGTGGGGGAAATTATGGGATGCCAGCGCATTTCCACGTCTCCCTATTCTCATGCAAACGTGAGGTAGTTTACACTCAAAAAGATCCAACGGCTAGTCAGCTGCAGGCAACAGCATTTGTGGGCAGAACGCCAGCTTCAAATTCCAGTGCAGCATTTCCTTTTTTTTTTGCATGCATTGCATAGATCTATTGAGCAGGTCACGTTTAACTGCCTGCTGATTTGTGATTGCTCCTGAGTGTCATCATAGGTCAGACAAGCAGACACGAGTTTTAGAAATATGTTGTCTTGTGGGGAAAAAGATGGAGGACTTGCTTCAGTAGCCATTATGAGAGCAGCATTTTCTCCCTCTTCAGCTGAGGTGATAACAGGAGTTTGTAGTAAGCCATGTGTATTCCTCGGCCAGTGGTATTGGCAAATAGATATATATAAATAAAAATATATATGGGGGTTGCAGCCATGTCTGCTTTTGGGGCGTAAGGATTTACCCACTATGCACACCACATCCTGAGGGGCCTGGAATGCATGTGGGCCAGAGTGTCTCAAGACAGAGTTCAAGAGCAAGACCCTATTGACAAAGACTCTCTGTCCTTGCAATGCCAGTAACAGCGTTCGTTTATTGGGAATACTCCCATGACGCATGGTGGTTACACAAAGGCCTGTGCACTCATTTCTATATATTACATTTATTCATATGCATGATGATTTACTTGCATTAGAATGCATTGCAGCTTACACAATGGGCAATACTTCTTAAAACTACACCATAAAAACATAATTTGGATACAGTCTGCAGTTATGCAACACAACAGCTATGTTATGTTTTTTATTTTATAATTCCTGCACTCCCCCGCTTCAGGCATGATTAGGATATTTCATCAGATATGAAAATCCAACATATCATTTGACATCATCATACACATGTACTACAGATTTACCGCAGCCGATTGAATGTTTGAAGTCATAATTTCTGCTACGAAGGCAACTGTGTGCCTACTTACAGAGCTGCGATGATTAAAAAAAACCCCGACATTACCTTGGAAAATATAAGGCGTTAGACAGAATTAACACTTTTGACCAAATCGATGCACATAGCAACACATAGTTAAAGGAAAAAAGCACCAAATACGAAAAGAGAAAACATAATTAATCCCATGAAACTGCAGCTTTAGGGCAGCAAAGTATGCGGTCAAACGCACATGATGCAAAACAGTAAACGCATTTTAGCCACCACTACTTTGTTGTTCTGCAAACCCCAGCACCTGCAGCGACCGACCCATTCACAACCGAATCAAATGCACGGCAGCAAAGCCACAGATATGCATTAAAAACGCCACACAAAGACGATGAAAGACAGAAAAACTCACAACATAGGAGCGCACCGATCACAAGCGGCGCTCACCAGTGCAGCCCGACAGCAACAACACGACCGCCAGGTCAACCAACGTGATTCATTAGAATAACTCTCCAACTACAATAGCTAAAACCAAGTTTATATCCCGGTATATGTGGCTACAAGCTGTCAATGCACCCTCTGACAGCAGCAAACCACTCATGAGGAGGATGGGTGCAGGACACACCGTTGCCTAGCTAGCACCTTAGCTCACGTACAACCCGAACAATAAACTGACAAGCCGAGAATCCTTCCAGTCAACGGCAGCTAGCGTCTATTTAACGTGTTGCACTGCATCAAAATGAATCGCCCGGTTACCTTTTCATTGGTAAAACATTCTGCCCGACTCTGTTGCACCGGTGAGGAAAGCGTTGAATGGGTAAAACAGCGTACAACTACAAAGTGTCTACCGAAAAAAAGTTTGCAACTCCACAGTGTTTGCAAATGCATCAACTGCACGCGGATCACTATTGTGCAGGAAGTGGGTTTCGGCGGAATGCGCATGCGCTAATCCGAAGCCGACTGGGGAAGTCTCGCCGGGCTCTCAATTTGGCAAGCGCTGGACCTGACGGTGTAGTTTCGGTTCAAGATGTTATTCGCCTACCTGCTGGTTTTACGGCGATGCGAGGGCTCCATTGCAAGGAACAGACACCTTGATCCGGGATTTGCATGGACTAAACCATGTCTATATACCGTATGTTTCGCTATGCATCTAAAAGATTTGCAAAAAGAGGCCAATTGTGTTTCTTTAGAGCACTTTCTCCCCCCCGGCGCGGTTGACTCTCGCCTGTTCGTATGTCGTCGCCATCTTTTAACTTTCATTGAGGAGTGCCACTGACTGATACGGCAAGCCAGCCAGACCATCACCCACTGTCCTCTAGATTACTTTGATGTCCACTCTTTTTTCTTTTCTTTTTTACACTGTATGTGTCCATTACATAAGTGTGTGTGCAAATGAGTGTGTTGAAACCAAAATTAAACAGACAACAAACAAAACAAACTAAAAACTAGATTTATCCACAATTGCTATACAGTCTAAAATGCGAGGTCGCCATTAAAATATAAATTATGAATTTAACATAATCTACGCCACTTAAATACTGCATCAATGTCTACGACAAACTATCCATCTATTACATTTGATTCGGTCGAATAGAGACTTTATTAATCCCCGAAGGGAAATTGATGTTATTCACGCAATCAAATTGTGATGGTGTCTTTAACAGATACAATTAGGCAATAAAAATGAATCGTTTCATTTGTCATGTATCCCACTGATTGAAACATCATAACATCAAACGTCATGCTTCATGCAAACGGTTGAGCCCCAGGGATGGAAAATAAATGCTAATTGTTTATCTGAGGTATGTAATGTAATGCAATTATTAACTATGTCGAGGTGCACAGGGCCAAAACAAATGTGACATGAAGACCTTCAAACATAATTAAAGCTAGTTAATTATTGTTATTGTTGTTGTTGTTGTTGTTGTTAAGTCATATAGCTAAATATTTCAGTTAGTTAGGCTCAGTGCAGGCTCAGTGAGGCTATAAAGGATGATTATTCCACGTTGTTTCCCTGGCCTTCAAAGCTTCTGTTTTCTTGCAGTATTTCAAGGGACGAACAAACAAACACACGACAGCAAATGCAGACATATCTCTTCCCATGACGCAACATCTCAGACAGGCATCTCCCTAAAAACAAAAAAATAGCAATGGTCATCCCTTCAATATCAACGTTAACTTTCGATTCACCTCGCTCCCCAGGAATTAACTTTCGGTCATCCCTCGTGTTGAGGGCTCTGGTCTCCTGCTTGGGGAGGACAGAGAGGGGACGTCCTACGTCATTCGGCCCTCCCTGTCTCAGCAGCAGCCGCACCAGAGCGCCGCCGCGACAGGTCCAGAAACGGGGAAGAGAACCAGCGTCACATGAAGTAGCCTATAGTCCCGGTTTATCACGACTTGAAACCGAAAACGGGCCAGACAGACGTTAGTCTTCGGTCAAGCGACAGCGTCGCATCGTTTGATTTATCTGTAACCTGTTCACAGCGGCAGAGGACCCGACATGCTTCAATGTCTAGCGAGCAGTTCGTGCGTGCGGTTGGTCCAGTCTCATAAATCGACGTGGTATTTTTTATTTCTAGTGCTGGGCTATTTTCTGTATCTGATCTTCGGCGCGGTTGTGTTTTCCTCAGTGGAATTGCCGTACGAGGACCTTCTGCGTCAGGAGCTACGGGCGATTAAAAAGCAATTCCTCCAGGAAAACCCGTGTTTATCTGAGGAACGGCTGGAGAAGTTTTTAGAAAAAGCCCTCGAAGCCAGTAATTATGGGGTGTCCGTCCTCAATAACGCATCAGCGAACTGGAATTGGGACTTCACCTCGGCTCTGTTTTTCGCAAGCACCGTGCTGTCCACCACAGGTGAGTCGCAGATCTTGCTCACATGGTGCCCAGGGTTTCTTCATCACATTTGGTTAGTCTCTAATATAGTGTTTTTCTTCTATCCGGTTTCTAATTAGGGGTTAGCACCTAACTTCAACCAATTGGCAAAATTATGGAAATTGACAATATCATCATGCTCTTGTTCTAAAGAGTTGCAAAACAGACACATAGACAGACAGCACCATCGGCTGGAGATTACAGATTTCTGATTGGCGGATGTAGTACCAGGTGACGATCATCATCGGAGTAAGGCCTATTCTTGACACTGCCCCCTTCTTTACCATGTCTGACACTAGTGTTTGTTAGAGGCGTAATACACACACAACCACCCATCTCAGGGGAGTTATCCCTGAGGCAGTCAGACTCTTAAACATGACATCATGAACCCCTCCAGAATTAGTACAGTCAACTCAAGGTAGGAGTGTCTACAATAATGGGCAAACATGAATAGGTAAACATGATGACTATGTAAATCCACATGTTACCACGAGTCCACTAGTTTCAATCCACACATACATGCTTAAGGCAAGTCGATGGCCTACTGTGGACTGTGAAGTGTCCAGGATCATCCAAAAGATCTTCTAAGGAAGCAAGTCCCCAACAGTGTTTTAGTTGTTTTACAAATAGGAATTGATCAGTCCAGTTCCTGCAAAAAAAAAAACTAGCCCGGTTTCAGTTAGAATACAGTTCATTTTGTCCCAGCTAATGCCTGTGTGGCAACTAGAGTGGCATCGTGTAGTGGGATCAGCTTTGATAATACTGTGCATGCAGAGGGACTTATCCTCATCTTATCTAGCGTTGTGCAAGAGGTGGTGGTAGCTGATGCTTTCTGGTGAGAATAACCGGAGATCCTGTCTTGTATTATGAGACAGCAGTTATCAGTCAGGTTTCTACACAAGGCATATACACTCGACTTGTACAGACTTCCTGTTAGCTAACATATTCTTGAGGGGTGTGTGTGGTTGTCGTATAACGCATCATAGCCACATATTTGCCTCCTATAATTATAGCCTCACAATACATTTGTTCTCTGTGTGTTTCCAATGCCTAATGTATATTTACAACATAATAATTACAATCTAAGCTAAAATGAACAGCTTCAACAGAAATTTTGGAGGGATGATGTGACCACATTTGACTTTTAACTACGTATAGTTTATTAAAACAACACAAAAACAAAACACCTTCAAAATGGGTGTTGAGGGGCCGGTGGACTGTGGGTTTTAAGTCAAAAGTAGCTTGGCTGTTGGTCAGTTCGTTTGCCGTGCTAAACGGTCACCTCGTCTTGTTGGGGGTCTGGAGAGCTACCAGTGTCGTTAGCGTTACTTTTCACATCAATATGTCACATGCCACAACTTTACCCATTTCCAACTCTTTTAAACCAAACCATGTATGCTTCTATAAATATGTTGAAGCAGTACAACAGTGGGGTAAAAAGGGCATTATTTAAAGTAGACATTGTATTACCATAATAATGTGAACCCCCCCCTGACATTGACAGAAACATAATATTTTGTGTCAATGGCAGAATGGATTTGGTGTCCATCCATGCTGAGTGTGAACTTGCAGCTGGATGCTACAATGACCTTTTATGTGGGAGAAAAAAAAACAAAATAGCTTATTCTGGCTGGTTTCTCCATTTTGGCCGACGGTAGCTGTAACCTATACTGCACACATTGCTGTATTGCATTTAACAGATTATCCGGGAAGTTTGTCGTCTTCTTGTTATGCTGATGACGTGCGCCGTGTTCCCCAGGCTATGGCCACACCGTCCCGCTGTCGGACGGCGGCAAGGCCTTCTGCATCATCTACTCCATGATGGGCATCCCCTTCACCCTCCTCTTCCTCACTGCCGTGGTGCAGAGGATCATGGTGTTCAGCACGCGCCGGCCCGTCATGTACATCCACACCCAGTGGGGGCTGTCCAAGTCCTTTGTGGCCATCGTCCACGCCACGCTGCTGGCCACCGTGGCCATCTCCTGCTTCTTCCTCATCCCCGCCGCCATCTTCTCGGCGCTGGAGGACAACTGGAACTTCCTGGAGTCCTTCTACTTCTGCTTCATCTCCCTCAGCACCATCGGCCTGGGGGACTACGTCCCGGGAGAGGGGTCCAACCAGAAGTTCAGGGAGCTCTACAAAGTGGGCATCACGGGTGAGTTGAGTGGAGCCGACTCCCTGTCAGATTGCTATTCTCTGCAATACCGCTCAGCGACCCATTGGGTTAAATGCCAACATGAATTTGTATGAGTAATGGGTATGCTTTCAACATTAATAGTCAAAGAGCGTTAAAAAAAATGGTGCTGCCTAAATGGCTCATATTTACATGGCTTGGTGATGAGAATTTCCACATTGGTATAAACCGTATTTGTAGTCCTTCTTGCCATTGTAAAGAATGTTTTCACATGTTGAGAGGAGCTCTAGAGGCCTAAAGGACAGGTCCACGTTAACAGTAATACATTGTAGTTGCAGGCTTCGAGTGGCCAGTGGCTTTTGGTTAAGCAGTTTCCTCTTTTTGACCCCCGTTGGCAATTTACTGTTTGTGGCAGTGGCGGCGCCAGACATTTTTTTCTGCAGGTGCTATGGGGGTGCTCGGCGCTTTACCGAGGGTGCTATGAAATGAGGGTGATGGCAATAAATAAATGATAAGCAATAAATAAATGATTTTCTTGGGGGTGCTATGGCTACTTCAGGGGGGGCTGTAGCACCCCCAAGCCCCCCCCTGGCGCCGCCCCTGGTTTGTGGAGGCTGCAATTTACACATTTATCAGAGGCAAATTAGAGCTGAGGACAATGAGGCAAATGACAAACAAGTTGCATGAACTTCTGTAGAAGCAGCATAGCATTACAAACACGCAGTGTTGCACTTGCACGACCAAATCTGGTTCTGTTAAAAATGTCTAAAAATAACCGGTAGGCCTACAGTGCCCTCGAAATGAGGAAACTAGAAAACGCTGGCCCGAACCTGGGTACAGTAAAGTGTGAGAGAACGTCATTGAGGCAAGCGTGTCAACGCTGTAACAGACACCAAGGACGTCTGGCCTCCATATGAAACGTGGGCGTTTTAAATACATTAGCCGGAAGGGAATATTAATAGCCCCGACTGGCTATTCGGTGGTAACGTGTGGGTGTGGAGAACAGCGTCACTCAGGTTAGCATCTTGCGTTTCGTCTCTGACGGTGCAGGTTGTCATGACGTCTGTCTCACAGTAAAGAATGTGTTCCGTGAGCAAACAAACCTGACGGGTCTTACTCCTCTTCTTTGTCATTTCAAAGTGACAAAATGAATTGAAACGAGTGATGGGCCTCCCCATCACTGCTGTGTGTATTGCTCTGCTGATGTGACTGTTTAGCCTAATGCATATTTGGATTTGGTATGAAGTGATACGTTGTGCAGCCATCCTGTGGAAAAAACCCGATTTAGCATCTGATGCTTATGACGTGAACAGCCGCTGTCTACTGCCCTCTTGTGGCAGCACAACGATCAGCTTTTTACCTTCTTGATGACAAGAAAACATTGCACTTTCGTATAGTTTGCGAATGATTAAAAAATTGAAGGAAGGAAGAAAGAATGAGTATCCATGGTAACCATGGCGTAACCATGGAGAGTCCATGGTGCAGATGCAATCTGGAACATCTGCAACATGGACTTTATCACCCTCATTCATTTCTTCCACCGTGGTCACTCCTCTGGGCGGATTGCACTAATCTCATCATTAAGGGATCGTCAAGTTAAATATTAATCAGTCCATATTTCACACCTATTTCACAACTTTTGGCATTGTTCAGGGTTCAGAGTGACGATTAAACTTTTCTTTGCTTCCCTTTTTCGTGCATTTGTCTAGTTTTTTTATGTATGCCGTCTGGCATGTTTTTCCATGGGGGTTTGTGTGTCTTTGCTCTTGTGAGGGCTTGCTGTTGTCTAACGTGGGCATGCAAGGCCGTCTGAAACTCTTGCCCTATAGGCTGTGCAAATAAACATGACACGACATGCATGCGTGGGACAAAGGCATTCCCAACCCCACCGAGCCTGAACTATGCCATTTGTATTTCAATGTTTGTTTGTTTTTTACAATACACGTATTTAAACCTGCAGCAGATATGTCTTCTCCTTGGCAATCTCAAGTGGTCGAGTTATAGCTCAGAGTTCAAGCTAAAGCAGGTACAAAGTGGACCAGAATCAATTCTGTTAATGTATTGACTCGTGGATAGGTGTTTTTTTATTAGTACATAGCTTCAGTAGAAAGCACACACAGTGCAAGTTTAATCCTATTGTTTTTATAATTGTTGTTACATTTCACCGCTGTGCACGTATAAACCCTTCTGTATGTACCGTCTCTTCTTCTCCCTGGGTTCTGTCCCGGCAGTGTACCTGCTCCTGGGGCTGGTGGTGATGCTGGTGGTGCTGGAGACCTTCTGCGAGCTGCAGCAGCTGAAGCAGCTGAGGAAGATGTTCTACCTGAAGAAGCAGCGGCCCCAGGACCGCCTGGCCATCCTGGAGCACGACCAGCTGGCCTTCAGCACCACGGTGGTGGCCACGCCCTCCTACGAGGACAAGACCCGACACTTCCTCGGCGTCCCGGTGCTGAGCTCCCCCGGGGGGGATGACCCCATGATCCAGTGAGGAGGCGTGTGCGACCGAAGGGCCGGGCGGTGTTGTTGTTGTTGTTGTTGTTGTTTATTTTTTTTGTTACGTTTACAACGGTAGGAAGTAGCAGGCCATTCACGTGATGGATGTAGTAATCACTAGTAGTGTGCATTTGTTACGCAACACATCCCACGGCTTTGGCACTTTTGAGTTGCGGACGCTTGGTCTCGTTGTTGTTTTAAAGGGAAACCAGCAGCAGTATGAGCACTTTTTTTTTCGTCTTTGTGGAAATGTAACCCTGGGAATGTCCATGTTGCATAGACGTCCTCTCTGTGGACTGGCAGCCCTAATGGTGAGGTTTAGAGGAGTAGCTCAGACGAGCGAGGCTCACTTTATGTATCACCCGCGCTAACTTAATGGAATTCAATAGAAATAGAAATAGAAAATTAGAAATACAGTAAGAAACGATATAGTCCATTGTAGGGGGTATTTCGTAAGTAAGGCAAATCTATACTAAAGCAAGTTACACCGTAGAATTATTTGCTCTGTGAAAGAAGCAAGACATGATAACTCTATTTTGTGTTTACTTAAAAAGGACCTGGCACTTAATAATTTATTATAGATAAATGAAAATATAAATAATTTATTTATATTTTGTATTTATTTATCTTTTATTGTTTCGTTGTCTTGGTTCTTATTACAATGACTAAATGACCAATGACTGCAGCCATTGGTCATTTAATTATGTCTTGAGTACATTGAAAAATAGAAAATTAGAAATTAGAAACAATCTTGCTATAGTGCTAGTAAGCTTACCAAATGTATTTGCCTATTAACTGCCATTCAAATCTTAATACATGGTCAGTACACTGGTAAAGTTGGGTGCAATTAATACACTTTAATTGAATAAATGGGGACTCAGCCCATTTATCTCAGAGTGCTGAGGCAGAGGGGCTTTTATGCAGCCTGTCATTACTGCTGTGAACACATAAATGACACATAGATGCCAATTAGAGGGAACTTACCAGACATACTTGGGTATGTGTTTAACATTCTGGGGAAACAACACAATCACAGTATGAACTGTAGGGGCATTTAAACGAGTGGCAGGACAATTTCAATAATGTTCATTATTCAAGCACAATAACTCACATGAGCTATATGAAAGGGTTTTGTGTGCAAATTATGTTGAGGGATTACAGGGTTTGTTTTTGGATAACAGTGTCCAAAGGAAATACCTTTTTTCTCTTTAATGCTGACTGTACAATGGTGTGCCCTGGACAGGATAGGTAAAAAAAAGTTTTTTAGTTGCTAATTTATAAAAAAAAAAAAAAGGGAAAACAATCAGTTGATGCTGAATTCAAAATATTTTTTCTAAACTTGAAGGGAAATATTTTTTTTAAGAAGTCTTGAGGGATATTTTGTAAGTTATGGCATAATTTGCATACAAGGGAAAAGTATGCGTTAAAACTTGAAAGTAATCTCAAAGTCAATCCCATTTTCTTTTGAACTGAAGTGTTTGTTTTTGTCTGTATGTTTGTTTAACAGTTTGACATCAGGGAAAATGAATTGCTTGTTGCATATAAATTGGCAGAATGTCTGTATATAAATTTTGAAATGATGGGATTTCCAGTCAGAGAAATACATTTTTGTAGAGAAAAGTAGAGGAGCATTATCGAACCCTTGTTCGTCCTTATCATTCCTGTTTCAGTGGGACACAATGCACATGGCTGTGCCTCTGTTATTTAAATGTAGCGTGAAATCAGTGACACCCGACCGCTGCTCTGACTTAGTACCTGATCCCGTCCTTCAGTTCCCGCACATCAGCACCAGAATGCGTTGATGTTTCAGCCGTGGACGTGGTCTTGAATGTAGATAAGATATGTTAGCAGACACAGTGTGAAGGCCCCGCTGTGTCACCTTGATGCTCGGCAGGCCTACTTTGTTTATATTTTTGATGTGTTGTTTGTGCGTTAGACTTGTGGTTTGTAAGTAGACGGAGGTGCTGTGAATCTATTCCATACATGTTATTGAAGCACCAACTCGTCTGTTCTCCGGAGGGCCGTCATGGGTCTCATATAGTGCTTTACATACCGCCAACCTTAACATATGACGCATATGCATTGGTTATATTTGGTGCAAGTTTTTATTGTCCTGATAAGAAGTGTTGTGGACCAGAGGTAGCGTATTTGTTCGCAAACATTTCACCTGTGTTAAGTATACTTTCACTGTTTCTCATTGTGGAGTGAAGTCTTGAAATGATGGACACCAATATAATGTATACAGTTATTCTCATAGTCAGTCACTACAATATTGTTATTGTTCAGTATAAAAATGTACAGGATAGACAAAATGTGAACGCAAACTGCTTCAATAAAAATACAATAAAATGAACCCTTGGTGCCGTCTGTTTCTGATGTCTCCTCGTTACCTGCTCTACTCTTTGGATAACTGATTTAAATGACTCTTTATCTAGGAGCACGCGTCCGCGGTGTCCCAGAGTCCACCACGTGAACCAAAGCACAGGGTAACCTTTTGTAGAGGAAAGCTGAAGCAAACAGCCGACAATTATAACCACTTCATGGTGAGGATGTCATGGTGACTCTTAACATTTACATTTACATTTAGGGCATTTAGCAGACGCTTTTATCCAAAGCGACTAACAAAAAGTACATTTGTCAGAAGAAGCTGAAACATTTCATTGCTGTTAATACAGTAAGAAAGTCACCAGAACAAGCATTTCAATTGCAAGGTTAACCATTGCTAGTGCTAGTTGCTATAGAACATCTCTGGCTAATTGCCGAGACGAACAACATACAAGAGCATGAGGGTTTTTTTGGGAGGGGGGGGGGGTCGGTAGAAGATGGATGTTATGCAGGGTTCAGGTGAACTCTGAACAACTGAGTCTTGAGTCTCTCCCGTGACATTTAAACACACGTGCACACGCACACACGCGCACACACACACACACAAGAAGAGAAATATTATGAGACACAGAACAAGAGAGAAGTGGGGAAGAGAGAGAGAGAGTTAGAAATAGATGAAGGGAGAAAGTGAGGGAACAAGAGACCCTTAATGAGAGAATGAACACTTGAGAGAGAGTTATAGAGAGAACAAGAGAGGGACGTCATAGAGAGAACGACAGACTATAATGAGAGAGATAGAGAAGAAGAGAGAAAAATAGACCGAACAAGAGAGAAAGATAAAGAGACAAAGAAAGAAAGGGAGAGAGAGCGAGAGAGAGAGAGAGAGAGAGGTAAATAATTGTCAGCAGAGAGTCCGCTAGCCTGTCACTCAGAAGCGTAGTGGACCATGTGAACAGCCTCAGCTGCTGGAGCAGGGCTCCACACCATGGGCTGAGTGCAGGCTTTCATTAATATTGCCATTTGATCTCCCTCCTCTTTCGCTCCCATACACACACACACACACACACACACACGCCAGCTTGGAAGATAAAAGAATACCTGTCACACACACGCAGTACACACTCTCTCTCTCCTGTCATTTGCATCGTTAAAAGTCTGATTCTCGGCACCGCATAAAACAGACGAAGGGCCTCACCGATGTGTTCATCACATTGGTATTCAGAGCTGCCGCCGTGGGACGTGAATTAGCAGTCATACAGGAATCCTTGTCATACAATGGGAAACGGACTGTCGTCATCCCAGATGGGAAACGACAACGGTAGACACAGTGTTGTAGACTTGTAGTGTTTAATCAGCAAGAAAACATGTTTTCTCTTTGAGTCACGATGGATCCTGACCTTAGCCGACCTCGGCCACTGGTGACCCTGGCCTGCAGTGACCGGGCCCAGGATCCATGGTGGGAAGCCGCGCCGCGTGGGAATGACCGCGGCGTGCGTACCGTGCGTTGCTGCGGGTCTTTGTACAATTCAAGTTGGACCGCGACACAACCGCGGTCCTCTATATTCTAGTGGCCCTCTTGAGACCTTGAGGTCACGAAGGCTGGATTTGACTGCAGGGGCATGGGCTGGAACCTCCCTTTCGTCCTGTGGGGGGGGGGGGGGGGGGGTCTATTTATACCCCGCATCAGATGCTCGGGAGCAGGGGGGGGCTGCAAGGAGCCCTGCAGCATCAACATTCCCAAACATTAGACGCTCACGTTCACAACTCCCATTTTAAGCTAGCGGAGGATGTTTGGAGGAACCAGCCCTCCGGCTGGGAAAAAAAAAAACCTAAGCCAGAGTTTTTAAGTATCCAACCAAAAGAAATCCCACCCCTCCCTTCAGGCCTCCCTCAGAAGCAGCTCCCCCCAAAAACACATGACTAGCTTGTTAGCTTTAGCGACAGGCCTGCCTAGCCTGGTGGATGGCTCCGGTCCTTGCCAGTGATTGCATGCGCAGTCAGAGGTACCCGCAGGTAGCCAGGCAGGTAGGTAGGTAGACAGACATGTACTCGCCTTACTCGACTTGAAATTATTGGATGGGCCGGCAACAGCTACAGACACAGGATAAAAGTTCCTTTTTGTCGGAGCATTTGATTTATTGATTGCTGTGGGGATGAAAAGAGAGTTTGAGGAAAAATGCTTGCAGGGGTGGACAGCTTTTAAAGCCCACCCTGGCTTTAAAATGTCAAACATGTTTGCTGTGATTGGCTGGATGGTCACACACAGACACACCACACACACACACACACACACACACACACACACACACACACACACACACACACACACGCACCCCCCCCCCCACACACACACACACACACACACACACACACACACGATATTTGAGTGTATGTCTTTGTGCTAGTTTCCTTGTGTAGTTACATTTAGGATAAGCCCTACTTTAGAGTAATCCCAGACAGGACATTTGAGTGAGATTGTGAGAAACAATAGGGGATGCATATTAAAAGCCCCTTCTTCAAACTGAATGCCAGATTACCAAGCCCTGTTCGGCTGAGCTTTCCCTTTGCCATACTGCCGGGACCAATTATCCTGAATCCCCACAGCCAGCCAGGAAACAACAGCACAAAGTAAACAATGCTAACAGGGGAGCAGGGTGGTGAAACATTTTCATAAAAACCCACCCAATGGCAAAAAGAGGTTTCAGCATATCAGCAATGTCAGTAATCCACTTAACATGCTATAGGTATGTGTATAATATAATGTCAGTAATACGCTTAACATGCTATAGGTATGTGTATCATATAATGTCAGTAATACACTTAACATGCTATAGGTATGCATATAATATAATGTCAGTAATACACTTAACATGCTATAGGTATGTGTATAATATAATGTCAGTAATACACTTAACATGCTATAAGTATGCATATAATATAATGTCAGTAATACACTTAACATGCTATAGGTATGTGTATAATATAATGTCAGTAATACACTTACATGCTATAGGTATGCGTATTATATAATTGAGTGTACTAACGGAAAAAGCTTTTTAACTCAACATTCAACATTGAGAGGGCCAGTTATTCGTTCACCAACAGTGTCTTGCTGCTTACAATACACAATAACTAAATAACCATCATTTTCTACCGCCACTGTTTGTGTGGTTGGTCCTGTCACAAAGTGGAGGGATCCTATATGCCCTAAGAGACTCTGATTATCCCGCTGTGTGTCAGCCTTAGCAGTAATGGCAAATACACCCTACAGAAATCTCACAGGCACACAACAGCAGGGTGCAGAGTCTGCAAAGGTTACACGGTTATCTCTGAAGTGGGGGGAAGAAAACCTGTAAGCCAGTGCTCCACTTCCAAGAGCCATTATAACCAATTGTAACTGATCAGCCTTACGATAGCAAAAATAACACTTAATGCGTACTAAAGCTACAAGTGCACTGCAACGAATGTGACCTTTTTCTCATTGGCTCAGCATTTTTGTTCTGTCCCTGAGACAGCCAATCAGCAGCCTGTTGTCCCACTGTTTCTAAGCGGAAAGCCGTGTAGCCGAGCCCTGAGTCCAGAAGGTTGGGCATTAAATATTGATTCTAAACAGCAAACAAATTCACATCATAGCCCCCATTACTTTCTTGTAAGATAAGTGTGTTACGTAACCTAGGAAGGGGTACAGAACAAAATGACGAAAGGACGGGGCAAATCTGGGATAGAACGTGGCTGACAGCTGGGGATGAAAGGGGAACGACAGACTCTCCCGAGGTACAAGGAAGAGTTAAGACAAAGTGAGGCAGTCTACCGCTGAACGTACACTCTCCCACAGCCGAGGAGATATACATCTGGGATAACTGTTGGTGACAGTTATATGCATGTGGCCTGTGGCTATAAATACCCACCACAATCTACAGTGATTGCATTTGAATCCTTTTTTTCCCCCCAAGTGATAAATAATGAATCACGCTCATCACACAACAATGATGTTGGAGAGAGGACTAGTGGCTAGTGTTGAAATCTAATCTCACCGCATCAGAAAAGATATTCCTCCAGTCATTTGGTGAAAAGCATATACACTGTACAAGTAGGGCCTAACGCGGCCGTTACCCAAACAGTGTGTGTGTTGATTCAACAGATACTTGGGTTTCTTTGCTCTATATATAGGTTCTGTGTCTCATTGTGTTTAATCCATTGTCTGGGCCTTGAGCTGTAACTCTCTGCTGTGGCGCATATTTAGAAAAAACCCATGCATCGTTGATCTGGGCTCCAATTATAACACTGGCAGGAAACTGATGAAGCAAGAAATGCCTTGCTAGATGGCAATACATCATTTGAAAGGCATTAGCCCCACATTCTGTACACTGCATATGCATGCTACACCATTCGTTACATAATGGTTTTGGTTCGCTCATTGTGTCTTATGAGTTTTGACGATATTGCGGAACCTTTCTCAGTCAAAGTGGACGGTGTCGAGACAGACCTGAGAAAAAACAGTGTGCAAGATGAACCTGATCCACACACGCCCGCCCTCCCGGGGACTTTCAAAGTAAGGGCCCCGACCTGTGAATTGATGACCAGGCTATTTTTGGTGCGTTTTCGCCAGAGTAAGCACAGGTGAGGCGGTGGGACCGCTCTCTGATCGATACGCAGCCTTGTCCGTCCCACACCGAACCGAGGCGGTCGGCCGGACCCACGCCTCTCCCTCTCTGCGGCCAGATGCCCCACGCCCAGGGCACCATGTCATCGCCGCAACGCGGGGACCACGGCCGGGGACCTGGGACCCAGCGGCCATCCTACCCTGCCCTGTCGAGGTACGGCTCCGCCTCCGCGTCTGTCTGCGTCTCTCCTCATGTGTCTCAGTGGTCCTCAGTGGCTTCGTCCTCTCTCTCTCTCTCTCGTCTCTCTGTGTCCTGCGATGGTAAAGCTTTAGAATGATGCGTTCTGCATGCAATTTCTGTGCGCGTGAAGAATGATTTTTTTGGGGGGGATTTAGGATCGCTGTGAACGGAAACTTGTTTTGAGAGTATGAGTCACTGTATAGGTAATGTTGGAGCACTTTTTATGGTTTTGGGTAGCGTGACAATGGCCGTCACCCACATTAAACATGGACACACACACACACACACACACACACACACACACACACACACACACACACACACACACACACACACACACACACACACACACACACACACACACACACACAGACCACAGTGTGGAAGGGCACAGAGACCAGCTTTCAGACTGGGACACATTTAGAATACATGGTTCCCTTTCATGAATAGCAGTATCAAAATGTCAATCATTTATAGATTATTTCACGTTTACCTTGCATTTGTCATTCAATTGATTAGGTCATCTAAGACATGACTTGAATTGAAACTAGTGGTTGTCAACTACTCTTACTACTACTAACGTGTTATTATTACTACAATGACCGACCACCTATAACTTCATGCAAATAATACTTTTTTATATTGGTAAGATGTTACAGCCAAGTTTACACTTTTACAGTGGTCACGAAAATTCAGACTTCAGTCAAAGGCAATTGTTCAGCTATTGTACCGAACCCAGCATTGATGGCAATTTCCAAAGAATAGTGTATTTTTCAGAAGACATATTTCTACGCTATTCTGCAGTCAGGTACGCAAAAGTCCAGTAGATGGCGCTGTTGTAACATCCCTCGGTGGTCCCTGACTTTACGCACCCCGAGCTGTGAGCAACCAGAACCACGCAGAGGCTCTGCAAGACTTGCAGTTGCATGGACATATGTTTGTGGGAGTGGGAGGAAGCGCAACGATGTTACCACTCTCCTTTACTCGCGTGGACGAAGGCTGAGCAAGACGCTGTACTTCAAAAAGTCTTCCAAAGACGGCGCTTTGAGTGATTTGAATCATGTATGGTGACGGAGAGGGCACTGTTTGGGACCGGGTCGGGCGGCCCCGGAGGGACTGCATGTGCTATCTTGGACCCCCTACTTTGATGCCCATGTAAGACATTTAAACATTAATGGATTCACTGAAGACTAACGGTCGAATAATTGTTATTATGATTTGTTATGAAGTGCGTCGCTAAAGCAAACACCTGTTTTCTTCTGTGGAAGAGATTTAAGTTGGTGCCTCAGAAGTTGTGCGTCTTGAACACAATAACGGTAAAACAGACGCCTACTTGCGTAACAGTGTTGGGTATTAAGATGTGTTCAGCAGAAAATATCAAATGGGACACAAGCCTTTGTTGTGAAAACTATGGTCATCTAATGTTGGTAATTGTGGCATGATATGTTTGATTTTGGGTCAGATTTCTTGGTTGTGCACTCCTGGATCCAATGTGATGACGTCACGAGGCTGGCCGTAAGAGTCGCTTTAAACACATTTAATCGCACTGTTTTTTGTTTGCACGAATTTCGCCGTAGCACACAAACTGTAAAGGTTTGGCTCAATTTGTTGTAGTATGAGCTGCAAACGCAAAGCTTTGACTGTCTGTCACAACTGCTCTTGAGTCTTCCCTTTAGGCTACAGATCAGTCGTGATGGATTCATTACAGACTCGTATAGCGTTACGCATCCAAATGGTCATTCTACATTGCATAAAACCTATACACCACCAATGGCAAGGCGAGTCACTTTCGTTTAGTGTCTTTCTCCCAGTTACTCCGTGAACTCGGAGACACCAGCGGGGGGTGATTTTCCGCTCTCTGCGCAAAGAGCGCGCCAATGGAGAGAAGATGCCCTATTACTATTTAGGCCCCCGTTATGAATACCAACAGTAGACCCATAGCGTTGTCTCTCACGCGTAAGCCGAAAAAAAAATATTTTATTAGCCCGGGTTTCATACTGCAACCGCCTATTTTTTTTTTTCTCTCCAAAACATTCACACCTTCCTGCCGAATTTGAACACACTTTACACCTCTCTTAACACATCTGCGGGTGGTTTTGTTTTTCAGCGGGATGCGCAAGTCTCCTGACGTTAGCCCCAGAAGGCTCTCGGACATCAGCCCCCAACTCAGACAACTAAAATATCTCGTGGTGGACGAATCCATCAAAGAGGACTTGAAGTCATCCCGGTCAGTCGAAGACATCAACAGTGCATCGATAGAAGAGCGAATATTGCGAATCACAGGCTATTATGGATACCAGCCTTGGAACGCAGTCTACAATAGTAAGTCCCTTAATAGGATACATTACACTTGCTTACGTAAACTGGTCATTATTGATAGCAAAGCTGCAATATGGTAAGGATAAACACTACAACCTCACTTCTGGGTTTCTTGCACACTCAATTCATTGCATGGAACTTTCTATGCTGAATCGCCCAAAAAATTAATAAACTATCAAGACCCAAGGCTTTTTTCCAGAGCCTTGTTATCTCAGTGATGGAATTACTCAGCAGTGTGCACGTGGATGGGTATGTGCACATGGATGGCTGAGTGTGAGGTGTGTTTCGTTGCGGGGGCATAGACAAATGTTGATCTTAGAGGCTCTCTGTACGCAACATGTAGTGAATCTTTCCTTTAGCCTTATTGTTGACACGCAAACGTGGAATGCATCTGTCTGTCGCCCATCCATCCACCCATTCCCCATACATGCATCCATCCTCATTCCATTCTATCCATCGGTTTCACCTCAAAGGCCGCATACAAGAACACGTTCAATGTACATTTACATTTACATTTACATTTAGGGCATTTAGCAGACGCTTTTATCCAAAGCGACGTACAGAAATGTACATTACAAATGGCCCTGGACGGCTGTGGTCCTCAAGTCACAAATAATCTCCTCTTAACGGGGATAAGGTCATGCTCTGTCTCACCCCGTTTAGCAGAGACCACCAACACCTCTGCCCCCCCACACAAACACACATACCACACACACACACACACACACACACACACACACACACACACACACTTCACAGAGAAAACCCCTTAAATCATTCAGAGCTCCTTCGCACTTCCTTATTTCTCTTCGCCTCCCCACCGAAATGTCAACTGTGCTCCTAGAGCACCATAAACACTCCAGCAGGGGTGCGGTCTCAGGCAGGTGTGTGCGTGTGTGTGTGTGTGTGTGTGTGTGTATGTCCGTGTGTGTGTGTGTGTGTGTGCACGCTCAACAGGCCTCTCCCCAGGATGCAACCTGCAGCACACAGTCCCTCACTGTGTCTTAAACACCGAGACCAAAATAGAAACCCCAGCCCCAGTTAATGCCTCAACCAGCTCCACGTTGGCACCACTGGGGGCAGGGGCTGCATTTTGTTGACAGTACGTGGAAAGACGAGAGCAGGGGAGACAACAGAGCAGGGAGTTTGTTCGGCAAACACGTACGTCTTTTGTTTCGGAGGGTTTGATCTCGAAAAAAGTTGAAGAGTTGAATCATGGAAGACCCCGGTGCGAGATGGTTGTCCCGTGATGTAGAGTTGTAGTACTCGAGACCGGTCTCGAGACCACTTTTACTTGGTCTTGGTCTTGTCTCGGACTCGACTATACTTGGTCTTGGTCTTGTCTTGGTCTCGGACATAGAGGTCTCGAGGGGGTTTGTGCATAAACCAAGCAGCGAGTTCATGCTCATCACAAAACCTTATATATGACGCAGCACTCGTACACTACGAGTATGTTGCCAATTATGTTGCCAAATATGCGCCATTGTTCACGTATTGGTGTAACTTAAACACTAGTATGTAGTGTTCGGCCTTGGTCTCGACTTGGTCTTGGTTTTGACTTGGTCGGTCTTGGTCTTGGTCTTGGTCTTGTCTTGGTCTCGATACCCGCTGGTCTTGGTAGTGTCTTGGTCTCGGTTTAGGCGGTCTTGACTACAACTCTACCGTGATGTGTCAAATAGTCGGCTCTTTGTTTCATTCAAGTCGTGTTGGTTGGAGCACAAACTTTGGGAAACCTCGACCATATCTTTGACTACATCTTCTCCAATGTTGCCACGCGTCGCCCCCTGATCTGACTTCACTGGAGGCCGATAATCAGTGGGCGAGATATCGCAGCCCATCTCCAGAGTGGCCTCTGTGGAGCCTCTCTGGAGATACGTAGCCGCGTGGGTCCGGCTCAGCACTTCCTCGGCGGTCCGCGGTGAGACGCGGTGTGTGCACTCTGAAAGCCACGCATGCGACTACAGCTGCAGTGAGCTCTGAATACAGGGCTGCTCAATTGGAGTTCCTCAGCCGCTGCCACCCTGCAACGAACAGGCACCCTGAAATCGCCCGCGGGGGGTTGGGATGCGAGTCTTGGAGCACGAAGGAACAGTCTCAGGTGCATGTGCATATACGTATACATATTCAATGCACACGCACGCGCACACGCACACGCACGTCGGCCTGCCGGGGAACGTGACGGAGTGGAGCGAGCGAGTGGCGTGGCCGTATTTAGGTCAAGACCACCAGCGAGGAGGGTGGACTCTCTCTCCGCGGTTGGTTCATGTGCATACATTTTTGAAGGCGCTGCTGTCAGCAAATGTACTGTACGTCGTGGTGTGCTGCCGACGGGCCACCGACGCACAACCAAAGCTACGTGTGTCCACAGAGATCCGCGTGATGAGATTATGCATACTGCTGTGGAGTTGATTCATGTGATGCTGATGTCAGTGCCAATGGTTGTCAGGTTGACTTGAATGGGATGATTCATGTTTTCTGACTTTCGACCAATGGCTGAACTGATGTGATCAAAGCCACAAGAGAACATACTAATGAATCTATTAGCCGTGAATAATAATGATGGAATCAGCAAAAAAGAAGTTGAAACAGTTTGAAGGGGATAATAAGAACTAGCTGGGTTTTTTTTACTTTTATAGTCCGTTATTGATTACTGATTACTGATTGATACTGATTGAGAACCACAGAGGGTCTATGTTTGAATTAGGATAAGACTCTTTCGCAGTCCTGCAGGACTCTTAAATGTCATATCTGTACACTACATATTGACCTCACACAATCAAGGTGGCATTATCTTCATCATATCTTTCCCAAAAGCCTCCTCTTCAGTTCAGCCTGTGCACTTAGTGAACTGAAGGATCTGCGAGTCAGCAGAATTATAGACGTCTCAAAGCTTTCCCTGTTCTCCCTTCATAACTGCTACCCCTGCTGTCGTGATGTCATCATCTCTGGGTGGGACTGGACAGAGGTAGTGGCCGGGGCATTGTTCTCATGCTTGAACGGTTCATAACGGAGAAGAAAAAAAGCAGACATCTGTGCCGTGAAGCCGTTCCAGCGACCCATTTCTTCTCCGGGATATTTAGGGAACCAAATTTCTCTCGATGACACCAAAATGTCCTGCGAAATATCCTGAGCATGCTGGATTCTCTTTGGCGACTTTAATGCCATGTGGCCTTCGACACGCGCGCGCACACACACACACACACACACACACACACACACACGCACACACACACACACACACACACACACACACACACACACACACACACACACACAGGCACACAACACACACACACCTCACCCACACACAGCTACACAACACAACACACACCTCACCTACACACAGCTACACAACACAACACACAGCTAAAGGGTAAAGGGGGCATTTAGCAGACGCTTTTGTCCAAAGCGACTTACAATCAGTACATTTGTGGGGTTCGACATGTAGACAGTTGGA
>OMKI01001733.1:10762-23042 GCA_900302315.1 Phycis blennoides
CTTGCTCCCTCTCTCTCTCTCTCTCTCTCTCTCTCTCTCTCTCTCTCTCTCTGTCTCTCCATCTCTCACTCTTTTGCTCTCTCTCTCTCTCTCTTTTTCTCTCTCTCCCTCTCTCTCTCTCTCTCTCTCTCTCTCTCTCTCTCTCTCTCTCGTATCGCTATAAGAGAAAACAAGTTGACTGTAGATGCCCTTGCAGTGTCTTATACATGTGTTATTCCGCCTGCAGTCCCGTGTAGATGTTAGGTGTGCTCGGTCACCGTGTGGTGGCTTCAGAGGACACCAGCCTGATGGATCAGTCCACGCTCAGAGCGACTGATCTTATGGGCCGCCTGCAGAATTGATGAGTTGTAGCGCACAGGGAGCTGAACATCGACCTCTAAACATAAGGCTTGTTTAATGATCGGCCGTCTTTCACATCGTGCGCATCCAGGGCTGGTTTTCAATGACCGCTCAATGCAAACACGCTCAGAGGCTCTTACTGCTCAGGGAATACACAGCGGCCATGTGGAAAATGTTCATTGTTATCAATATCAGCATAGTATATTTTTTTTACATTTTAGGTTTTTTCGTATGCTATTGTTTTTCGGAATAAGTAAAAAAAAAAGGTGAGTTCAAAGGTACATTAGTGTGTTTAGTAATGTCAACGCATCTGCGCCTTTTCTGTTGGTCAAACATGTAGACGTCTGGTAACTGGTATAACTCTGGTATAACTCTGGTATAACTCTGGTAACTCTGGTATAACTCTGGTATAACTCTGGTAACTCTGGTATAACTCTGGTATAACTCTGGTATCACTCTGGTATCACTCTGGTATCACTCTGGTATAACTGGTAATTCATGTAGAAGTAGGAATAGAGATTCCCCTGAACTTGGTTTAGCGATCTTCCCATTTCTTCCCGTCACAATTAGTGTAAAATATTCAGAAAATACCATTAAAGAGCCGTGTATCTTTTAAATCTGATAAAATGTGGTCAGAGAGAGAGAGAGAGAGAGAGAGAGAGAGAGAGAGAGAGAGAGAGAGAGAGAGAGAGAGAGGGGATCATGGGCGGACTGCCTGGACCTAATTGCACACAGCTCTACATTTGTTGCAAAATATGTCCTCAACACAACAAAATGTATGTATTAAGTATGAAATATATTTAAATACACATTTAAGTTAAACAAATATAAACAGTTCTTAGATAGTTGCCATCAAATAAACACCAGGACTTAGTTATATTTCATTATAATCATCATTATGCCATGTTGTCAGTAGCTGGTTACGGTGAAAAGATGATTTCTGTACGGTCGCAGTGTTTAATGTTCTGAATCCTTGTAATCAAGACAGAGGCCTTCTCTGCACAATGAGCGATTGTTGTCCAAGATGCACGTACACACACCGACACACCCACAGCCTCCGATATACACGCGCATGTACATACATACCAGTACACAAATACACAGGCATGCACATACACACGCATGCAGCCTCCTTTCAGCGCCACCACCCCATGGGTACGGGAGGCGATCATGTTCGGAGCCGTCCTTCTCCCGGGAGGGAGGAGGGGGAGACAGGCGTGCATGCGCTCACACACAAACACACACACATTTTCACAACCCGATACACGATGAGCTTCGGTTCAGAAAATCCGCCCACAAGTGAGAGTGAGTGTGTTGGCACCACAGCCATCAGAACACACACTCTGGGAGTCAGACCCCGCGGCCCTGCAGAGGTCAACCTGTAATGGTGTTAGCAGAGTAGAAAGAGAAGAGAATAAGTTCCTTGATTGCATGTACGCACAAAGAGCCATGCTGGGACATAGATGATCTCACAGATATGAACCCAAACAAGCCAACACACACGCAAACACACACACATACACACCCAAACATAAAAACATAAACCCTGGCACATGAAACTCTGTATTACACTCGAAGCATTCCTGTTGATGTGCATCTTAGCTAGCTGCTGTAATGCTTGGTCTGCCTCCAGGCCAGCAGGGTCCAGAGCGATGACCAAAACACTCACGTTGCTGTGGATCACTGCGTGGAACCCAACTTGATTTCTAGTGCGCTGGCTTTCCCAGGGCCATTAAAATGTATTTAACTTTATTACTCAGCACCAATGATGTGGAGTGTGCAGTTTGAGATATCCCAGACCTAAGTGTTTGTTTCTTGTGAAAGCTAGGGTGTCACCTACCGTTTTTGTAAAAAAAAAAAAAGAAAAAGGTCCTGGTGTTTTAGTCATTCAACAGATTGTTAGTGTAATGTCCAGTGTGTCAAATGACATTGCAACGGCTGTGAGATGAGTCTCTTCTGAGTATGTACAGGGCTTCATGAGAACAGTCACAGTCATGAGAAGGACCTCATAAGAATAAAATAATCCATGTCTCATCCCCACAGTGGTCAGTTGTTTCTAGATTAGTTTTAAGCCGAATCCTCAGTTTTGTGAAGGCTGATTGTAAAGCATTAATAGCATATGTTAGTTATTTAAACTTCTTTGTACTTCTTATTCACTTTTCCTTAATAAATTAATGTTTTAGTATGGTCAATGTATGCCTATACATTTGTTGCAGCAAGTGATATATTAGTCACTTGCTATCTTTTACGTGAATGATGTAAAAATCAAGTTATTCTATAATTCTATTACCTGTTCGTGGACAAGAGTGTGACCCAACTGATTGTGATTAGTGCTAGTACACCAGCAGCAGCTTCATAGCAGCCCCCCGATCAGCCTGTGTTGTATCCTAGCAGTGGCTTCATATATAAACTGTATGCAACGATTTTTTTCCATTTTGCATTGAATGTGCAAATCGAATGTGTAAATCTAAGGTGTTTGGGATTCATACCTCTGATTTTGATGTAAATGTAAATTACTTACCTCCGGAAGTACTTACTTAACTTCTGACACTATGGAGCAATAAGACACTTGTTATCTCTCTACCCCCCCTCTCACTATTGTTCTTTTAAAAAAATGAAAAACAACATCAAAGCCAGTAACACTGATTGTATCCCTGCCTCTACTGTGACTTTTAGGTCTGAAACTTCTGCTCCATGTTATTTTTCAGGAACAGGGTCATTCAAACGTTCTGCTGCTGGCTCCCAACTCCACCTAGTATTTCCTGGAAGATCGCGGCCATTTCCTCCTCCCCACAAACATGGACTGTTTCCCCATGCTTTACTTTCTGTCGGTAAGTGACTCCACACCCCTTCAGTGTGCAGCATGTGACCCATCCTCCTGAGTTTCGGGTGCATCCTCTGTATTGTCAACCTCGTGTGGTTTGCATCCAGCTTGCCGAATCAAAGGACTGTCCGGCTCTTGGTGGAGTTAAGAACTATAACCCCGGGTGTGTTAGTCTAATGGTGGTGCGGGAGGAGGGCCAGGAGACTCCTGGAGGTCGGGGGGGGTCAGATTCCTTTCAAAATGCATTTTTTCAGCTTTTTTAAACAGCAGATGTTCCTTCGTGGAGGATGTACCAAGATAAGGAGGGAACAGCCCTATCTGATCGACAGGGTTGGGGGTAGTGGGGAGGGGTCAACGTTACTGTAAACAAGGCATACCGGACAGCCAATTAGCGCATTCCCTAATGTGGGTGATTCTTACCCTATTCACGCTGTACCACATTTATTTTATTCTAGTTTGTATCTTTTGTATTGTCCCTCCCAGAGACATCATGATTCCTGGTAATCGAATGCTGATGGTCATTTTAATATGCCAAGTCCTGCTGGGAGAGAGCAACCATGCTAGTCTGATACCTGAAGAAGGGAAGAAGAAAGTGGCGGGCCTGCAGGGTCGTTGGGCCGCCCAGAGTCATGACCTGCTGCGGGACTTCGAGGCCACGCTGCTGCACATGTTCGGCCTGCAGCGGCGGCCCCGGCCCAGCCGCGCGGCCACCGTGCCCCGCTACCTGCTGGACCTGTACCGGCTGCAGTCCGGCGAGGCCGAGGACGGCAGCCCACAGGACATCGCCTTCGAGTACCCTGAGCGGCTGGCCAGCCGGGCCAACACCGTGAGGGGCTTCCACCATGAAGGTACGTGTGGAGCAGGCCTCATTGGGTCGGAGTGTTGGCTTTAAACCGGTGTCAAAAACATTAGAGGATCGTCTCTTCCCTGCAATTTGTCTAATTTGACAGAAGTCAATGAATGCTAGGTTCAGTGCTCTCTGTAAAAGCCATTTCTTCAAACTGCTCGGTTACAGTCTACACTATCTAGCAGAACAGGGCGTTAAAAAGAGGCCGCGTTAGTTTCCTAGAGCACCATTCTCTCCTGCCTCCCTGGTTCACACGGGGGGCTCTAGACATTGGCTGTCCACAACACACAATCTTAAATGTTACACTTCTAAATAAAGTCCCATCTGCCAACAATGTGAGTGCTCCGAACACAACAGTGGGAGAAGATAAGAAAAAAAACAAGTCTTTGTCTTGATGGGTCACAGAGAGAGAAGGTGGGACGCTGTGTTACGCAAAACCCTTTAAATAAGCGAGGCGAGGTCTTCAATTCGGCCCCAATCTTCATGGCCAGTGCAGTGCTGTTAATGGTAAACATTCAAAGGTGCTTGTTAGCAACATAGCAGTGTGACAGCGAGCTGGGCGGCGTGGAGGTCCGGCAGGAAGTAATCAGGGCAGTGTAGGGAGAAGACGGCACAGCCACCCTCACCAGGAGGAGGGAGGCTGAACGCATCAGGATGAGTCAGCCTTAATGGCCCCTGTCTAGCTATTTGAGCTAACACACTCTAACACACATTAACATACTCCCAACAGACACTATCGTGCACACAACACGCCAACACGTGATGCCAACACACACCAGTAAACACAGTCTGTACACTCAAACACAATACAACTCACATGCCAGTATAGTCCAGCACACACCAACACACAGAATCACACACAACTTTAGAAGAAGGAAGAATGTGGTACAAAGAGGCTCAGTTTCTCATGACGTAATATGTGTTTGTGTGTGTGCACGTGCGCACGGGCCAGACCACGTGCGCACTTTTTGGTTCAGGCTGCCTGTTCTTCTGTTCACCCTCAGATCACCTATCTTATATCCCTTTCACACATGCAATCTTTCCCTTCAAAGTTCCAGAAGATTTTCTGAATGGGGTTATGTGTGAATGGGAACCGGGTCGATATTCCAGGAAATCTTGCCTGCTGAAGACCTAACATTTGTGGATGACTGCCGATACGGCTGTAACATTGTCAGCAGCAGCATGTGAAGGGTTCCACGTTGTAAGAGAGAACCATGTACAAGACTCCCCTGAGCACATTCTTCAATCCTATTTATCTTAACGCCAAAATGCTGCTCAGGTGATTCGGTAACAATATCAATACAGCTTCTTTTGTTTACAAACCTTTTTTCGAAAATGGCCGGAAACAGGACAGATTCCAAACTCAGGGAGCTCATCCCAGTCCGCAGGTATTATTGGCATCTATAAGTATTGCATTACTGCCATCTGCTGGACTATCCCTTGATCTATCTGATCCAGGATTGAAAGCTATCAATGTTCCTGATAGCTGCATGTGTGAATAGTGAAAATTAGGCAACTCAGGCGACTAGCGGTGCCTGAAAGGTTATCCCAGTAATTGACTGAACTATGTGTGAAAGGGGCTTTAATCACATGCTTTAGGGCCCGGCCAGCAGGAGGGAGAACTCGTTTTCATGTACAGTGTGAGAGCTATTGTGTGACGATGGGGCCGTTCACGTAGAGGCTGGACAGACTCTGCACCCTCAAGAACACTAATGCAGTCCTTTGGGTTTCTCTGGAAGGTCAACGTTTTGTAGAAGGCAGTGATTTCAATCTAGAACTAAACTCTAGGACACAGGGAATGAAGCTTTACTATGAAGGATAAATACGTTAGTGTTGATTTCAATAATAATAATTTAAAATAGTCCTAATCTGATTTTTTTTATACATTCATACACATTTCATTGTACATAATTTTTGTCGATGTTCAGACAAACATTCCCGCGTATCGTCTGAATCTAACGATTATACACAACGAAAATGATAAATTTCTTAAGTGAACAAACTGCAAAGCCAATCAAAAACACAGCAGGTTTTAATAATGAAAACCACCTGGGCAAGATTAAGGCCTGGGTGTGAAATAACAGGGGGGGTGGCGTGGTGGTGGGAGGGGGGGGGGCAGGAAAATAGTAGACACAACATTCCTTTCTCCAACAATGGTGATCTTGCCAGAAATCTCCACTGTGTTTATACTGTAGCTGTGGTACGTTAATCACCACTCTGCTTGGGATGCATGTTTCAGCAAAGGGCTTGCAGAAACACACTGTGGTGGGTACATGTTTATAGATGGACAGAAGCACTGCGCAATATACATATTTATGTGTGTGTGTGCTTTTTAGGTATCCCTTAAGGCCCACTGTGTACATTGTTTGGTGCTGATGAAGGTGTTGTTAATGAAATGTTGTATGTTTGTATGTATGTTATGTTCATGAAACATAGCTCAACCTGGGGGGCAAATTTCAATATTTAGCATTTTGAAAATGTGTTCTAATCACATGCTTGGTAAACCAAGATCAATGGTGATGTTATTAATCTGGAATAAAAAAGAAGTGTTTGATGGATAAATCGGGGGGGGGGGACAAACGGATCATGTCAAAATGAGGAAGGGTCATTCCCCCGCCCCCCAACAATGTCTGGGCCTACAAGATGTCAGCCTGAGAATATAATCTTAGAAAGTACATAGTGACCGTCCTTAATGGTCCCCTGTTTGTGTGACCTTCCAGAACACATGGAGAAGGTGCAGGAGAAGCGGTCCCGCTACAGGGAGACTCCCCCCCTGCGCTTCATGTTCAACCTCAGCAGCATCCCTGACGACGAGTTGCTGTCGTCGGCCGAGCTGCGGCTCTACCGCCACCAGGTGGACGAGGCGGTGGGCCGGGCCCTCTCCCACCAGGAGGGGCTCCACAGGATCAACGTGTACGAGGTGCTGAAGCCCCCGGCGCTGGGGGCCGGCGGCCCGGGGCAGCTGATCACCAGGCTCCTGGACACCCGGGTGGTCCACCACAACGCCTCCCGCTGGGAGAGCTTTGACGTGAGCCCCGCCGTGCTGCGCTGGACGCTGGAGCGCCTGCCCAACCACGGGCTGGCCGTGGAGGTGCTGCACCTCAACGCCACGCCGCGCCACCAGGACAAGCACGTGCGCGTCAGCCGCTCGCTGCATCAGGGCTCGGACGAGGACTGGGAGCAGCTCCGCCCCCTGCTGGTGACCTTTGGCCACGACGGCAAGGGTCATCCGCTGACCCGGCGAGCCAAGCGCAGCCCCAAGCCGCGCGGCAACAAGCGCAAACGCAACTGCCGGCGCCACGCGCTGTACGTGGACTTCAGCGACGTGGGGTGGAATGACTGGATAGTAGCGCCCCCTGGCTACCAGGCGTATTACTGCCACGGCGAGTGCCCCTTCCCCCTGGCCGACCACCTGAACTCCACCAACCACGCCATCGTGCAGACGCTGGTGAACTCTGTGAACACCAACATTCCCAAGGCCTGCTGTGTGCCCACGGAGCTCAGTGCCATCTCCATGCTCTACCTGGATGAACACGATAAGGTGGTGCTAAAAAACTACCAGGAAATGGTGGTGGAGGGCTGTGGCTGCCGCTGAACAGCGACCCGGCCCTGGTTTGGACTGCTCTGCAACAGCCATGCAAAAAAAACAAAAAAACAAAAAAAATCCCAGAAAAGGACTTTCTTTCACAAGCCCCGCCCAACTTCCAGAAATGTTCACTTGGACACTAATTTATAACGTTTATGTTGAGATGTATGTTTGTCTCATTTTTTTGTTTTCTTGACAATATGATCATATATTTTGACAAAATATATATATTTATATCTACATATAAAAAAATAAAAGTGAGTCCTTATTTTAAACCTAATTAAAAAGCTGTACAACTTTTCATAATGTATATTAGATTGTATAAGTTTTTTAATGAGAAAATAGTACAAAAAAAAAGTTTAAAGTAAATTTTATTTACTGGTCATATTTATTGCTTTCCTATTATATACAATTTCAAGAAAAAAAAACTACATGTTTGGCTCTCCGATAATACATTTGTGCAGATCACAAGATGGCCGTGACATATGACATTAATTTGAGCACTGTGTGAAATTGAAGACTGATAAAAAAAATATATAAATCAGTTTAAATATTGTAATGTATGTTGATTTGAATTGACCTCATTGCATAGATCTTAACCCAATGTTTTATTTTAGGTAGGCCCTTTGAACATCCAGTTTATATACTTGTGAAAGATCTGTAAAAACTAGGAGATTAGCAAGGTTTGTAAAAATGAAAGTTTTTTTTATGCAATTGGATTGAAACTCATCACAGCTGATATTGATTGCTTGCTGGCTACTCTAAATGTGTTATTGACAAAAAGAAAAAAAAACAGAGAATCTTCCTGATACTCTGTCTTTCCCCTAATAAAATAACTTTTGTTTAATTATCTGGCCCAAGCGTTGATTTACACCTCTCATATCAAAGGTCCAGAGAAATGAATTCCTTGGAAATCCTTTCACACTGTTTATTTAGAATTAATTCTGAACCAAAGTGGTGTTGAGGGGACATTGTGAACCATTAGAGAGTGAGACAGATAGCTTACAAGATAGAACCAGACCACTGCCCTTGAGAGGCTAAACTCCTCAGGCTCACCATTATTTTTTTTCGTAATTTCACTTTTATCTCCATTAGACGTAACATGTGGTAAACACTCAGGCTGGCTGATTGCAGGAGACGTCTTGGGAGTGATCCTTTTGTTCCTGCCGTGCCCACATCGGGGGCCTTGCTTGTGGCCGATGTGTCCCTGGCCCCGACACAAGGCGACTGGGTCCTCAGAAGAATCAAAGGTTAGACGCTCTGGCTCCTTCCTTTGTCTCCAACATCTAATGGCGGCAGGGCGAAGACGGCTGTCTCCAACCTGTGCCCCCGCCATACAATGGGCTTCTACATCACTTATTTACAATCCGCCGGCTGGCCCAAATGATATGATAACGTTTGGAAAGGGGCCGGGTCTCTTTGAAGTGTCAGGGGACGCCGGCGTTGCATTGTTTGGCTGTGCATGTGTTGGGCTGATGGACTGGAGGCATCTGTGTGATCCTAATGGCAGTGCTATCAAAGGCCCCCATTTTAAACATCACTTTTTTCAAAATAAAATGTTCTGTATTTTTCTGTTTTTCTATTAATGTTTTGCTTATTAACCCAAAATAGAGAAGCGTTATGTGATTATGTCAAAGATCTATTTTGAATGCTAAAAACATTTCAGGTATGAACTCACTTAAATATGGCATTTATTCATGCAAAAACAAACCAGTTGCGAAAATACATGTGTGTGCATGCGTTTTAGGTGTGTTTGTGTGTGTGTGTGTGTCTGTGTCTTTACAGCAGTGTCTTGGAAGTGCAATTACACACATTTCAACAGCTCTCCCCCGCAGCAAAGATACAATCAGCCAGTTATGTTAATTGTCTGCTGTTTCATTATCCCACCTAGCCCACTGCAAAGAGAGGCCACATGTTTATTAAAAGGCCCGGAGAGGAACGTTTGTGTAATCCCAGCACACCCAGTGAGCCGGCCGTTTAGTTAACCCCCACCACTCTGCGCTAAGCACTCCGCAAAGTTGAAGGGATGGGGAGGTGACCCGCTGACTGCCCCCCAATGGCACCGTCTTTAGAGGAATGGGAGTGTCATTAGCCACCATGGGGCCATTACTAACATGTATGTTGTGATGTGTGTCTGTGTTTGTGTGTGTGTGTGTGTATGTGTGGTGCATGCTAAAGTATGTGTTTATGCACATGTGTACAACATATATGCATGTGAGTGCACATACGTTAATACACACACACACACACACACACACGCGCACACACACACACACACAAAGTGGATGTTTGGAGTAGGAGTGGGGTGGTGGAGGTGGGGGGCTATTAAGGCATGAGTACTTAACAAATGAGAGCTGGGGAGCTTTGTCATTCCTATGTGATGTGCCACTCGGTCTCTTTCTAAGTGGCCCTTCTCACGCAATTACAGGTGAGCCATTATGCAGGGGGCTCCATTGACATGGACCGACTAATTGACCGAGTGAACCCTTCAAAAAGCCCTTTTATTTGGACGCTCCACCGTAAAAGTGTTTATAGTTAATAAACCTTTACTGCGGCAATGCAGCAAGATGAGTCAGGCTTACATGGCCTTGTTTGGGTAGGACTGCAGAACCGTACCTCTGAACAGGCTCAGCCCAGGCAGACGCAGTATAGGGGAACGCTAGGGGTGCCGTCCATGCATAGGGTCACGGTCTGTGGATGAAAAATAATATTACTAATACTATTTTTGTATTTTTTACTAAAACATTACATTACATACATTTGGATTTAGCAGACGCTTTTGTCCAAAGCGACTGACAATCAGTACATTTGTGGGGTTTGAGTGGGCAGTTGGAGGTGGGGATCAAACCGCCAACCCTCTGGTTAGTGGGCGACCCACTCTACTCTCTGAGCTATGCCGCCCATAGTACTACTGTGTGTGCTATACATACATAATACTATTGTGATTCGATTATTTCAAAATATTACTAAAAAGCCCACAACAACATAACACACACACATTATTATTGATTGCTGTAAGTACTGTATTAAGTACAGCCTATTTTCTGGGTTGCCGCATCACGCCGGGACAAAAATGCATAAAAAATAAATCTCTGCAGCTTCTGTGTGAGTCTATGAACACAGTGATTGGTGGTGGAGCTGGCTGCAACATTGCCATAGGAACCAATGGGAGTTTGTGTTTTCCTTTACATAAAAAAATTCCACCATAAATTGATGCAGAAAAGGATTGGGTCATAATTGGGTCATAAAAATTCACCAGAATGCAGGAAATTGTGTTTGTCGCTCAAAACGTCATGGGGGATGGATTTGAATGCCAATGGCTTTCTATACATATCTTTCAGTGAGTTGCTAACTATTCTTTGCTTCTCTCACTCTCTTTTTTTATTTCTTTCACATTCCATCCAAAGTCCAAATGTCGAAAATCCTGTTTAAGAAGCCAAAACGGTTCAGTTTCCTGTGACGACACCCTTCACTCTGTGTAGGGGCGAATCACAGATTAGGCCAATAGTTGATATCATCACAGCATCTGAAGGGTGGAGAAACCTCTGGTTTCGTTCTCGACAATCAAAATTCCAAGCATACACACGCATACTTTTCATGGCACTGTATTTTTTTATATTTTTAAGCAGAAACATACACGTATATGCAGCTAGAATTGTGGCTGTGTGTATAGTTGTCAGCACAATTCCCGCCGTATCCATCATGTGACACCCAGCATGACTCATTTCCCTTCCGGCTCACCAACATACACACACCTCTGGGATGATGCCCATGGGAGCCCCAGCACACCTCTGTCTCTCTCAGCATGCAGGATGGTGGAAAACCACTCATACACACACACTCCAAAACACACACACACACAACCAAGCCTTTAGGTGCATAGAAATGCCCACACACGCATAGAAAAGCACAGCCGGTGCAGCGCTGTGGGTGGGAGGTGACTGTGAGGTGGAGGGATCAATGGACGACAGACTGTCAGGAAGACGGTTGAGACTGTCCTGAAGGCCAGTGGGGGGTCACCTCCGTCATTGAAGAGCCTGGTGACTCCCAGGACAGAGCACATGGACGTCGCTCCCCAGGAGACATCAAAGTCAAACATTCAAACATTTTTGACAGTTGTAAGACAGGGCCTTAGTTCTTTCTTCCTCAGGGAAATTGTATCTCACGCAATGTTTTTTTTTAATGTTCTTTCACTCATAGTGTGCGTGCGTGTAGAAGTGTGAGCGTCAGCCCCTCATAGGCTGTTAACACCCCCTGTCACCCTGTCAATGTTGGAATAAACAATAATGTGTGTGTATGTGTGTGTTTGTATATGAGTGTGCACACACACACACACACACACACACACACACACACACACACACACACGTGTAATAATGGTAATTGTTCCATGATTGATTAGGAACACCAGATATTTCCATCTTGACAACTGTTCCCAAACAAAGCCTACAGGCCCAGTGGACTGAGTGTGTGTGTTGTGTTCTGTGTGTGTGTGTGTGTGTGTGTGTGTGTGTGTGTGTGTGTGTGTGTGTGTGTGTGTGTGTGTGTGTGTTGGGGGGGGGTTACATACACTTTGTTCTTGAACCCCCTGAAAAGTCCTCTCTCTCATTCTCTCTCTGACCCCAGCTGGGAGGGGACGGCAGTGGAAATTTCCACTTGTAGGAGATCAACAACCTGTGGGCTT
>OMKI01001836.1:14766-28910 GCA_900302315.1 Phycis blennoides
CCCCTCTCTCCCCCCTGCTGGGTTTACAGCACCCTGGTGATTCAGCGGGGTCATTAGTCAGGGGCCCAACTGAGGAGACGGTTTGATTGTGATGGAACATGTCCTGTTGTTCCCAAAAACCGCCCATAAAAAACACACACACAAAACAACTTTCCATTTATAAGCCTGTTTTGTGATTTTTTTACGGCCCTTTATTTATGTGAGTTTGGCAAAATCTAAACTGAGTGCCGTGGCGCGCTGCCCCGGCCCGGCGCGGACGGCCTCGCCGGCCACTGGGATTGAATTAGCGGTGCTGCTGTCACCACCAGAATGCATGTGAATACCTCGGGACCCGGGGGTTATTTATCCCAGACGCGCACGCGGTGAGTGGGGGTCCATGCGTGCCGGCCCAGGACGCGCCGACAGACGCGAGCACCGTGTAAACGCGGCGGACCGCCCGGCCCAAGTGATCCCCCCGTCTTGTTTTCCCTGAAACGAAAACAGCCATTTAGAACGGGGCTTTAATCACATACAGATTACAGGTTTTGGGAGGACGGTTCTCCGAACACGATATCCCACAATGAACGGCGGTTACTTCTCAAGGAAAAGAATATTCCGGCAGTCCTGTCCTTGGCACGGCTCGAGGGGTTTGCTGTGTGGGATTATCACGCAGGTACGCACGAGGTGCAAAGAGAGTTCAACGTGGCGTGCGGATTATCCCGCGCGGAGGCCGAGTGGAAGTTACTTCCACGGGTGGGCCAGAAACTCTCGCTTTCGCCGGTTATTAATGCTGCCACTTTTTATCTGGGCTAATTTCATCAAACAGTAAGCCTCTTCAGTGGAGGCTGTGGACTGGAAAAGAAAGCTTGAGGAGCTAATTCTTAGCATGTGCACCGCTAATACCTGGAAATAAGGCCCCCGTTCATCTCCGACACTTTAATTGGCGCTAGAAGACATGTAGACGTGGAGGCCGCTTGGCTCGGCTGTCTACGGGGGGCCCTCGCCGCTCAACAACAAACACGAGTCGGCTTGGATCTCGCTGGAACCAACCATCCAAACCACTCAGAGGTCGTTCTTTGTGTCCTTCTGGCCGACCGATTCATTTTCGAAAGGAATTTAAACCAAATTCCCAGTGCCGGTTTGAAACGGCGTAGACCTGCGGTATGTTCGCTTGTCAAGCAGAGTCTGCCCGCTGACCTTCCCCGGTTCACACTGGACGTCAGATCACTTTGACGTCACGCCACTGGTGAATATCACCGCCATCAAGTCCTCTTTGAAAGATGTCGGCTCTTACCATCTGATGTCCACGAGCCCCTCTCGTGTGCCTGCATCATCAGAGCAGAAAGCATGTATATGTATGGATGTATATGTATAGATATATTTAACAGATAGGGGTATTGGTGACTCAGATATATAATGCTGATTCATTGAAGAATCGATGAGAGCGCCCTCTTGCTGTGACGCCAAGAGAACGTTGGGAGGGCCGCGTGACACTCGTGAGAGAGAAGAGTCAGAGTGTTCTCACGATGAGTCTCAACAGTCCGATAAGCCGGTCTTTGGTTTTCAGGGCAGCGATGCTACTCAGAGGAGTCACGGTCCAGGCAACTATGAGTCTAAAAACGGTGAGGTCATTTGTCTGCCCTGTGTTCCCTGTGGAGAATCTCTTGCAAGTTTGGCAGATTCCAGTTGCCTTTAGCAAGGCAGTAAATACCTGATTGTTTCCCTGAATCGGCTGGAAGGTGAACAGAGTGAATCTGAGCAGAGGGTGTCACTTCGGGGCTTGGATGAATAACACAATGAGCTTTTAGTTTTTTACAATACCAGCGTTTCCATTGGATCAGGGAAGGCAAAGAAAACTTTGCTCCGGGCAATTACGTTAAATATTTAATCCAAATAAAGCTTTCTTTCATGGATTCCTGCACTATATGGGCCAAACCATGAATCTTGACAGTTTTTATCACCTGCTCTTGGCTGCCTTCATTCCTTTTCAAATTAAATTAAATGACTTAAACTTTCTCTTCCATGAAGAGATGACTCATTCATTTGCCAACGTTGGCCTTGGGCCATAGCAGCTATTCCCTCATTTGGCTAGCATGCTACACGGACACCAGCACTCTGCTTTTGTTTGGCCTCTTCCCCAAGCACACTGAGATAAGATGAGATACGATGGTACTTAAACTAATAAATCCTGGAAGAGATGTTCTGGTGTCTGCAGAAAGTACAGGAACACTTAAAAAATACACATGTATGGATAGATAATGTAAACATATTTCTATAACCCCCCCCCCACACTGTGTTTTTTCAGCCTTCAAGACCAAGATCAAGGAGGTGAAGCAGGAGAACGCCGACCGCAAGGTGGTCCTCCAGAAGAAGAAGAAGTCCGTGAAGGCAGGGAACCTGAAGAAGAAGGACCTGAAGAAGCTGGTCCTCTACCTGAAGAACGGAGCCGACTGCCCCTGCCAGCAGCTGGACAACCTCAACAACCACTACCTGATCATGGGCCGCAAGGTGGACACACAATACCTGCTCACTGGCATCCATAAGTGGGACAAGTCCAGCAAGGAGTTCAAAATGGCCATCAAGAAGCTGAAGACGCACCAGTGTCCCAGCTTCGAGAACGTCTTCAAATAATGACCACCCTCAGCCCCCATCACCGCACCCCTCTCCTTGTTCGCATCTCATCCAACATAAGGACTTGCACAACCTTTTAAGAAAAAAACCCCAAATGTTTTTTAATTTTTCCTTTTATATATCTATATATCTTTGTATATTTACACGCATACTTTGACATTTGGTCGTCTGTCATCCTTAATGAATATGTTGATCATCGTACCTCCTTTTATACTGTCCTTTAGTTTCTCTTTCCTAAGATGAACACTGTCGTGGGAGGCCTGACTCTCAGAACCATGTTTACGACAACGTCTACATGTAGATGTTTGTGTTAAACACGTCTGGAGTTTGCCACAAAACATCTTCGTAAAATATGAATGAATGAATGTTCAGCTGAAATCTTTCTCTTGTCCCTGATTATGAAACATAGCTTTTGGAAACAATTATTAGAAAACAATACAGACTATTTAGCTTCAAAAGCCACAGTGAAGATGGCAGCAGAGTATGGTTTGTGTATCTTATTGATTTTACAATATTAGAGGGCTGGCCAGACCTGATCATGTCAAGGCTGTTCTATTGCTGATTTACAGTCTGTTACATCATCACCATTACGTGCTCTATGTTCTATGTAATTTTACATCTTTATACTTTATACTATATCTCACAGTCAAGGCCTACAGTAGAAATGTTATATTAACAACAGTATCCACAGAACTACCCCAGATTATCTACAGAACTAACAACACATTTCAGTAAGAAGAAGGACGATGTTATCCTGAGGCTTCTGGGTTCTGCTCATTTTACACAATGCCAAATATTGTGTTGTCTCTTTTTGTTTGTCTTGTTGAAAATCTTCTAGCTGAAGTTCTTAATATCTTGTGTGAATATCACTTACTCAAGCTTGTTAAAAAACACAATATCGTCTCACAGTATTAACGCGTGCAAAGAGAAAACACTCAGAGTGTGGAGAAAGCCTATATGTTTCCAGATGGTTTTCCTGCCCAGTGTGGCCAGTTCATTGTACCACTATTCTGTCCTAAGTTTTGAATGTTCGCAGTGCATTTCTGCGTATTCCCTGTACATATACATTTTACATAAATATAGGAAAAAAGAAAAGGAGTCATGCATTTATTTATTTGTTTTCGGATTATTTATATGGTAGTAGTAGAATTGCTATATTTGCTGATTATTTATCAGACGCTTCTGTCCAAAGTGACTTACAGGGAATTCACATTCAGGTCATTAAGGACCAGGTAGGGTTTGGTCATCTTGCTCAATGATGTCTACAGGTAGTCTGGACATTGGGGATCAAACCCAGTATCTTTTGGCTGGGAATGCAGCCTCTACACTATCCTGCCCCCAGTTATTTATGAGAACTGAAATATTCGGTCTGCATGCATGTCATAGGAGGTCACTTGTAAATTCTGCTTGTATAGTCTGAATATCGCACGCCAACAGTGTTACACCACACTGTCTGAGTCTTCCTAATCCTGCATGAAGGAGACTACGATGACTCATACATTTTTTGTTTTTCGTGAGTAGTAACAACTTTGGATGTATCAAGTATTTAGGCAGGTTAGCCTGGTTGGGCTTGTGAGTCATTAGTGCCTTGAGGCTGAGAACAAGTCAACTGTACTAGTTCTGGAGTATCCACTGAGTGCTGCACAACCAAGTTTCTTCCAAAACAATTGGAGTGTGGAGTGGCTTTAATGGCCAGAATGACAGTAGAATTATCTTTAATGGACAACATAACACCTCATTCAATTCCATTTGTTCTAATATACTTCACATAATTCCCCATCACAACATACATACACCACAGCATATCATTCCAAACTGTCCCTTGATAGCCAAACTACATTTCACGCGTGATGTCTTGTTTTTGTCAGGTTTTCCCCTTGACATTCTCTGTTACATTGAGATGTTGAGTGTGAGTTAAACGTGATCAATCTCTGTAACGGGTGAGCGTAGGACCCAACTGCAGCACAAACCAGACGAGATTGAAAGTAATAAATAGTAATAAATAGTCTTTTATTTATTTCCAAGCGGATGATAACGGAGACTGGTGGGATCGGGAATCCGGGTTCGGGAAGCAGGCGAACGGAGATCAGGAAGGGCGAGACGTTGATCGAAGTCGGGGACAGGCAGGATCGGTAAACCGGGACAGGAGACGGGTGAATCGCTGGAGAGACTTGCATGTAGGAAACAGCTAATACAATCTGGCACCAGGTGAATAGTGGAGGGCTAATTTGTATCCTCCACTAATTACCTGATGTGGCACAGCCGTGAAGGCAGATGAATTGAGTAGTAGAGTGGGTGTGGCAGACAGACCGTGACAATCTCATCTCCTGTGCTTTTCGTTGTCCTCCAGAGGTGGACGTCTGAGGAAGGGTCGAGGCCCAGAGATGTGTTCCCAGAGGTGGACGTCTTGCGTTTGACTCCGTATGAGTAACAGCACGAGGACCATGCTGGAGCTTTGTTCCTACAGCACCACCAACCAACAGCATAAAACAAACACAATGCCTTCCTTTGAGTGATAATGTGTGAATCATTTCCCTTTGTTAAACAGGGCTATTTCCCCAAAACACAAGTAAAGACAAAGACATGAAGCTACTACATCCATCAATTTCAACAAAAGAGACAAGAGATGTATGGAGTGAACCAGCGTCCATCTGGTTCCAGTAAGGTATTTGGTATTGGAAAATACATCTCAGATGTAGACTATGCTTCTAATCACTAGCTGCCTTCATACGGCCCCATAGGCAGAGCTGTAACCGGGTGAAAAACAACGTGAACCTCCGAGCTCCAATGCAGCTCAGAGGCCGTAGCTGCTAGCCTCCTCGGAGCTCTCATTACTGGCCTGATGGTCGCACGTCACAAGACGGCTCCGAGTCTAACATCAATAAGTTGTCGGATGAGCAGCTGCTATTTATTGATCCTCTATAAAGCGGCGCAGTGCTCTCCGGAGGTATTTCCCAGCGTTCTCAGCGCTAACAGCGAGCTGACATGGGCATGACGGAGGTGCCGGGTAATACGCAGGTGGAGAGGAAATCTTCTCCAGCATATTTAGTGACAGCGGCACCTTTATGATGCAGTCAGACATCCTCGCCGTCCACAGGAGGAAACAATAAAGTGTTATTTACACTAATAGTGCAAATATTTGGCAGCAAATGCGCGGTCATAACAAAAACAAAGCAAAACACAACACAGCCCCCCCACTCCTCTCTTAATGTTTTTAATGGATCAGCCTTGAGGTTTGTTTCAGTCTTCAGCGGGAACGTTTCCGTTCTTAATCCCGCTGCAGCCTTCAAAGGCCGAGCGGTCCCTCCGCGCTGTGAACCGGCTAATGGTATAGCTAGGATCGTTCTTTTTATGGCCCGGCTTCGGTAGCCGGCCGACCACGGAGTTCGCCCAGACGTGTGTAAAGACACCAACAGAAGTGTCACATCCTCCTCGGGATACGTCATGAAGACACCTTTTCAATGCGCTGTACGTTTTTTGCTTTCTACTCCCGAGCAACTGCCGTTCCGCCCGAGTTCTGAACCCACACACACGCGGGTCTCGTCGCGGGTCGTAACTTCACCCCGACATCCAAGGCGCCGCTGTGGGTTTCGTTCACCGAGCCGAGCTGTGAGCGCGGAGCCGCTGTGGGCTGCGAGGGCTGGGCCCGGGGGTCATCAGAAAGACATTACGGTGTCTGGCGGGGGGAATAAGCAGGAGGGGGCCGCCGGGCCGCGGTCACGGCCAGATCCCCACCCCCCCCCCCCTCAGGATTCTGGGATCCGAGTCAATTTGGCAGATTAAAGGGTATCAATCCTCTCGCTGTTTACCGTCCATAAACCTCGGCTCCTCGCCTCTCACACTTCTCACTCTAAGTGACCGACGGGGGTGGGGGTGGGGGGCTGGAGGTCTGAGATGTTTAGCAGAGAAACAATGGTTTGATTATTCATACGAGCCCTGAACGGGGCAGCGGACCCGGTGAGTCCGCACTGCAGGGCCGCGGCCCGCTGCCATATGGTTCTGAATCACAGCCCTTGGGTTTTTTACAGGGTGATGTCATGTTGGTTCGCTCTTCCAGTAAGCACGCTCTGGGTGCTGCAGCAGACCCCTGACAGGTCAGGCCTCCCGCTGAGGAGCCCTTCTGACTTTCCCTTTTGGTTCAGTCGCGAGGCAGACTGTTGGCCACGCGCCGTATGTGTGGCAGTGTTCGACTGTTTAGAGAGGGGCTAACTGCGCTGTGTGTCTGGGTGTGTGTTTCGTCATTGCTTACATTGATATTTTAACGTGCAAAAGAAAAGAAAAAACGGAGTTTAACGCTATCCGGTGAAGGATGGTCTTCGTTTGGTCAATGAAAAGTACGAGTTTGAAAGCGAGGAGAAGGGACATTCCAGTCAGGCTACTTCACAGCCAGCGATGGTCTCTGCTAACAACATGTGTCTGGCCATCCTTTGACTCACAGGATAACATCTGCATAGCATGTCTTAAGACTCAGCCCACTATGCACACTATACTAAAAAGCTATTGCAGTAAATATTGCTATCGTATTGAGCAGTGCCGCTAGGAGGCTGCTTGTGTGCTTGTGAGGAGCAGGGCCAGGCGTGTTGAAGATAACGCTCAGTTCTGACTACAGCAGGAGGGGTCCTGCAGAACCAGCCTCACAGAGATCAGTTCTGACTACAGCAGGAGGGGTCCTGCAGAACCAGCCTCACAGAGCTCAGTTCCAAACGCTAAGCTGGGCCCAACGGTGGATAATATGTTGTGTATGGGAAGGATTCAAGCTAAATCTATCTGAACTCAATAAATAACTAAGACCTAAATCGCTTTGAATTAAACGTATCTCCTAAACTAGTGGTCAAAGCTTGCAGAATGAGTATGTGGCATCAAGTTCTGGAAGTTGAACTTGATAATGGATGCTGTATTTAAATCTTGACATTTTCAAATCCCAAACCGAAAGCCCCTCTATAAATTAAATGTTCATTGTGAAGCTTGCATTTTAAGCTGTATAAATGGTCATGGAGTTCCATTTGAAATTAAAAGTGTTCTGTCCATGTGCGGCAATTTCAAGTCAAACTTTTTTTTGTTGTTGACATCATCCAGGCTGGTTTTGTTCATCTGAACAGGCTTTTAATGAATCGTGTCAAAACTGTACAAACCATGAATGTTTCTTGTTCTCTGCCACTGGCGTATTCCCTGCGGCGTTACAGTATTAATCATTCCTCATGTGGTGAATAATCGCAGCATGTTGGTAGACTACATCATCAGACAGGAACTACGACGACGGAGACCTGAACACGTACGGAATAGCTAGAAGCACAGTCTCTCCTTAACAGGACACGCATAACAACATACACACGGAAAGCTCAGGCATCCACACGTCTGAACAGGGGGACAAGTTCAGCCCCGTGTTTCAGAAACAGCGAGCACAAGGAGAAGTGGTCACTGTTTACTATTTCAGTTTAGCACCAGGACGCCTGCAGTGCAGACCACAGGCTGCCTACGTTGAGGATCACAGAGCCTTTCTCTCCATACATGACTGGGGGAACGGTGCATTTTATCCAACAGTGGAAACTCTGGCTGGTGTTTACGACCACTACATAAACACGTTGTGTCGGTGAGTTCAAAGGTCAGCGTGATGTTATGGATAATGAGTTGTATTATGCAGCACTGTGTTCCATGCAGGTACATTCCCACACTAAAAACAAGAGTAGTGATTATCCACCTTCATCATGCTGAGAAGGCACCCTTCAAATGGATTCACCTGCTTATTATGTCTTCTTGATGTCCTCACATGAAACAGACAGCTTTATAATCTGTTTCCATCTCCATGAATGAATTCTGCGGATTGTATATAGACATATATTTTCCTGGCAGCAGCAGCAACCTTTTGAAGAAATGAGGAATACATAATTGCTCTTCAAAAACATAACGCAGTGATTCAGAGACTGCAATCATGTCAGATTATGCGTTTTTTTTCCCTCCAGTGATGAGGTTGAAGTGTAGCGATGTGTGTACATCGTAAATCAAAGCGTTGAATGAATGAACGTTGGCGTGTGGGGGGGTGGGGGGGGGGACATGAGCCTGTTTCCCTGCGTGGAACAAACGAGGCCTGGCTGGTGCGGGCCTGGACCAGAACACCAGGACCAGCGTTATAGCGCAGCATGGTACCAGGCCATGGGTCGGGTTTCCATGACTCCGATGAACAGGAAGGAGATAAGAACAGTCGGCCAACTGACAAACGCTTGGAATGGTTTATGGTGGGAGGTTTCAGGGGATTTGTGTGTGACGAGTGAACATCATCGCTTCAGCGGTGTAGGATAGATAGTGCAGGCTCTGTACCTGTGCTCTGCATGATAATGAAGTGTAATCTAATCTAAAAAATGTAATATAATTATTATTATTGGTCATATATATATATATATTTATTATTCTTTTTTTTAATAATTGAATGATTGTTAACTTATGTCGGTATTGGTGGGGGAGGTATTTATGAGTTATGAGTTATTATAGACCACCACACCCAGTTCATCCCGCAGACCCAGATGAGAAAAGGAGAGATTAACATTCCTGCTCATATGCCCAGGACATAACCCGTGGTTATGTTGGCTTTACAGTGTGTGGGTGAAATTAAATTGGTCATTTAACAACCATGACGCATTTTATAGCCATGACAAAGAGAGCTTGTTTTAGCTTGGCTATATAAACCATCATGGACCAGTGGCAGACCCACTCTGCCCTATAATAGCATAACTCATTTCGATGCATTACAATAATATGAGCATTTAGCAGTGAATATTAGATCTATATCGTAGGATCAAAATGTTGATTTATGTTCCCTGAAGTAGCCTGAATTCACGTTATTATATTTTCAACTCATATTTAATGAATGTAGGCCTAATAACCTTTCATGTTTACGAGTGTAGTTATGACCCTTGTGAACCATCCTCTTCTCCGTGAAGATCCTAATGCTTGGGGGCAGTGGCGTAGCCAGAAATGTTCAAATGGGTGGGCACAGAAAAAAACAGGTGGGCAAAGCCAATTTGATTGAACATAAGATTAGATGCACCATACAAACATGAATCAAAGGCATGTTATATTTATGACATAAAGGTGGAATTTATCAAAGGCATTTGATCACAGCTGACAAATTACGCGGAAACATTTTAAACTTGCGCTAAACTGCATGAACCCAATGCATCGGCGTGAACGTGAACGTAAACGAAGGAAAGGCCTCTGATTGGACGGGCAAGACTGACAAGTAGGCGGGCCTCGGCCCGTCCAGGCCCGACCATGGCTACACATTTGCTTGAGGGGAAAGCGTAGAGCGTGTCCCTCTGAGTGTCCAAAGATCACAGTTTACAGAGTCTGCTCTGGGCTCGGCGGGTCATGTCTGGGTACGGCTTTCTGCAGCCTGTCTGCTGGATGCTGTGATTAAACAGAGGATCAGGATTCACACAGGGCCACTGAAACACTCTTAAACTGGGTGCATTTGATGAGCAGGTGATACCTGGCTGATACCTGATGTGTGTGTGTGTGTGTGTGTGTGTGTGTGTGTGTGTGTGTGTGTGTGTGTGTGTGTGTGTGTGTGTGTGTGTGTGTGTGTGTACCTGGCTGATACCTGGCTGATACCTGGCTGATATCTGGCTGATATCTGGGTGTCAGGGTTTTCCAGGGCTGCGTATGCATGGAGAGGCCGCCCGAGACCCATTATCACGTCTTTCATGTGGGGTCCCAACACACACACACACACACACACACACACACACACAAAGCTAGACAGAAAAGAAAATATGATTTCCAATGCTTTAACATTGCTTTAACAACACACACATATGCATACATACAAACACATACAACAGTAGGCCTGTTAAAGGTAGGTCGTATGGTTAAAGTAAGTCAAGTAAAGTAAAGTAAGTTGTCAAAGGCCGATTTTGAAAGGTCGAAGGCCTACAGGGGCAACACATTGTGTAACTTCAGGTAAAAAATATGGCTTATCTCTTAAGTGCTTTATGTAAGCTACTCACTCAAATATAAGTATAATTCCCCTTGCTTTTTGGGATTCTGATCTGCAGTCTTACTCAACCACTTTTAATGAGGGCTAAATGCATAGCAACACAGTTGACAAATAAACATAACAGGATTACACAATTTGAAGTTATTTAGCAGTCATCAGGAAAGCCCGTAAAATCCCCCCCCCCCCCCCCCCCCCCAATAGACTTAAGGGAGCGTAAACCGTGCTGAGAACAGCGGCACTCAGCCTCTGGAGATCCAGCGGTGGCCACAAGAGGGCGCACTGGGAACGTAGGAGAAAATGACTGGTGTGGATCATCTCATCAGCACGGATGAGAAAAATAAGGTTAGGTCAATATAATACAATACTTATATGAAAAAAACTTATATTGTCTAGAAAATATTATAGATTTACTAGATCAAGTGTTTCATTGATGTTCTTAGTCTTTATCGGTTTAGACAAAATGTGTCATGATATTAACATAGGCTAAAACATTTAAAAAAAAGTTATAATTAATAATGATACGACTATATATTGTTGAATGTTGTATATCCACGCAGAATCAACATTCTTACTCTACGCCAATTGTTCTGATAAGCTTCTAGAAACAAAAATACAGAGCGAGACGGCCTTCCTTAAATCGACTGTTACAGAACAAATGAAGGTCTACATTTACAAATAAAACCATCTATAACAACCAGCAGTGTCAAAACAAAACGGTCCGTGGGCTTCCGCTGGCTCGAACAGGGACATTGAACTCTTATTTCCAGGAGCCCTGCGGAGGGACATGGTGTTCACGTTAGCGCAGCAGACCTGGCCAATCAGCTCCCCTGTCAGCACGGCCTCCCCGGAGCAGACACACGCCTGATGGATCTGCTCGGAGAGAGAGGCCCGCGGGCCCGCGGCCCGGTGGAACGCGCTGGACCGACTCTCCCGGAACAGAGAGTCTCACGTTCGTCTCTCCGGAGGCCACCGCGGCGAAACGTGGACCGCGCTTCGTCTTTTTTTACCATTCCCTGTCTTATTGTTCTCTGTCTGTCTCTGCCTCTCTGTCTTCATCACAGCTCACGGTTCGGTTCGTTAACTTTCAGGCTTACTCATTGAAGACGTTCAACTGTCTTATGCAATGCATGTTCACCTGGTGCTGTGCTTGAGCTGTGTTTCACATGACTAACGTTTTCATTTCTGTTCATATATTTCACTGGAGAAAACAACCTGGCCGCGTGAGTCGTTTTACAACGAGACATGGTCATTCCTCAAACAGTGGACACTTTCAGGTCACAGAAGCCTGGTTTAAAAGACACATATATAGGCTAAGTCAGAAAATGATACGTATATAACTTCAGTACGTTGTGGCTGGCCGTGTTCTGCCATCCTAAACAAATCAGAAACATCCATCATCTACGGGCTCAGGAACCTGTAGCCAAACATTTTGGCATTTTGGACGTTTGACGTGATTGGCATGAGGCTGACCAACTAGGCGGAAAGCAGATTGTATTACCAGAAATATATTTACACTAATTATTGCAGGACTGCAAATGCCTTTCTGAGATATAAGGCAAACATTCCAAGTAATTTCCAGATCAATCTATTTGCCATATAACACCATAATCTACAATCAGAGTAGATGCCAGAAAAGGGAAAATGACAAATTATAGCCTAATTTCTTCCAGTCAAATTGGCTAATTTGCAAAGACTGAGTATCTTCCCTGAAAAGGCTCAACGATAATTATGTAAATTGTTGGTTGGCTCTTCTCAGAACAATTTCAAGTGTTTATTTTGTGGCCCTGCCAACTGAGAAGCTTCCTGGCCCTCGCTCCGTGGCCTTAACACTCTTTAACAACCTCCGCCACAGCGGTAAGCGACTGACCACGCGAACCCAAGACAACCTCTGCTGACCATGCACCAGGGAACTGCCTTTCTACAAATCAAAGGCCTCATTCTCTTCTCTATCATCTCCTCGTCTGCCGTCGTCTTCCTCTTCCCCCCTGGCCGGGGGAACCATCTCTTGCTTCCCGGAGCGTGGCTTCAGCAGCGCCCGCGGTCTGATCCCAGTCGTCAGGTGAGGAGTGAATCACGCTCCGGTTCATCTCACTGGGAACACGTCACCGCCACATCACCAACCGCACTCACCATTCCTCTCGCTAGAAACACCTCGTCACTACTAGGCCGCCGTGGTCCTCGTTATCCTCATAACTAGATTGCCGTTGCAGCTGTTTTGTGTTTTTATGCGCGTTGGATTAGATGAGGTACATATTGGCTCATAAAGGAGCTGGTCCAGGGGTTAAGGGATTTTGGATGAACCTTTCTGCTGAGCGTCAAACACCCTAACCCTTACACTATCCTGCCCACCGTTCTTCACCATGCACATACTGTGCGTGTATTCGCATTCTATGTAGCCTACTTCCATTTTGCCCTTTCTCTCCTTTTCCGATTATATAGAATAAACTGAGTCGCTCTCCCCACATCACCGCGATGCGCTGCTTCACCCCAAACAGCCACCAGATGGCGCTGCGTAACAGCGTACGACGACCGCCAGCCCAGTGTACTGTAAACTAAAGCACCCGTGGGGTTTCCAGTTATATCGCATTATAGTAACCGCTAAATCAACTTGTGCATTAAGGGAGACATAGCGCACTAAGTAGCGCCGCTATTAAAACCGGACTTGCGCCGATCGACCCCCACCCGATCCCTAGTTTATCATAGTCATGGAAGATCTCCAGTGTGTCCCGGTGATGGATGATATGTTAAACGAACACATTGATCAGTTGACGCTCGTATATGTGCTGGTTCCCCCTCACGGACCCCAGAGAGGGTCCCTGATGACCGCTGGTCCAACCCTATGAAACCAAACACTTCAGTAAATCAAGCAGCTGAGAACCACGCAGAGCTAGGAAGGTGGAGGATAATGAGATGATCTAATTTTTAATTAGACCCGATCAGGGGGGTTTGGCTGTCATTTTTTTCCATAACATAAGGAAATACATGATTGATATTAGGTTAGAGTCGATATTAATACAACACATGAACACATGAAGGCTTACTCACTAGGACTATAGCCCCAGGCATGCTATACTGTTGTCTTTTTACAGCACATGGAATGGACAATAATTTTGTTGTCTATACCACAACCTGGGCCATATGTTAAATTAGCAGGAGTCAGTTTCTATTTCTCTCAAGGTGACACAGGATTAATGTCTCTTATCCCTCAATAACGGTGGAAGATAGACAGTGATTTAGTTATCTGTAAGAACTGGCATCACTACCACCACAAGCAATACTTCAGACAAAGTGTGTGTGTGTGTGTGTGCGTGCGTGCGTGCGTGCGTGCGTGTGTGTGTGTGTGTATGCGTGTGTGTGTGTGTGTGTGTGTGTGTGTGTGTGTGTGTGCGTGCGTGCGTGCGTGCGTGTGTGTGTGTGTGTGTGTGTATGCGTGCGTGTGTGTGTGTGCGTGCGTGTGTGTGTGTGTGTGTGTGTGTGCGTGCGTGTGTGTGCCTGCCTTAACAGCAACATCAATCATCCTTCCAAGTCTAATTCTAAGTAATAT
>OMKI01001850.1:3839-18839 GCA_900302315.1 Phycis blennoides
CAGACCCCCCCCCCCCCCCCCCCCCCCCCCCTTGCAGCCTCGCGGACCTGTGTAACTTCGGCGGCGTGGACTACGAGTCGGGGAGCGAGAGTGAGGTGTGGCTGCCCGGGCGCCGCTCGGCCTCCCTGAGCTCCGACGCGTCTGCCTTCTCCTACGTGTCGGTGCTGCCCACCGAGGAGCTGGACCGCCTCCTGGCCGACGTGAGGAGCCTGGACGACGACGCTCTGCAGGTAGCGGCGTGGGCCGTGGAGCAGGACGGCGATGATGATCGGAGGTGTCGAAAAAGGACAATACAGACGATCACATCGACTCGACCGTCTCTTCTGGCTTCACCAAAACATGACCAATATAAAAGGGGGGGGGGGCGTTTAGCAGACACTTTTGTTCCAAAGCGACTTACCAATCAGTACATTTGTGGGGTTCGACATGTGGACAGTTGGAGGAGGGGGATGGAACCGCCGACCCTGCGGTTAGTGGACCACCCGCTCTGTCCACTGAGCTACTGCCACCCCAATATTACTTTGTGGCTGATTCTGCGGAAGAGCGTGCGTGAACGCTAAAGTGCTACTGCTAATTGTTTTGACTATGTTCTAATTGTCATGGCGAGGCCACAAGCCCTCGGCCAATGGTTTTCAGCAGGATCGATACAACAAAGCAATTTTGGCAAATGGTATTGGGAACAGGAATGTGTAATGTTTGACCCCAAGCAAAGAGAAACAGCTACAACGATTGCATCGTCAGACTGGCATTGTCACATCCAATGGATGCACGAGTACTAAATACTGGTGTGTCCACTTGTCTACCTGTGCAGAACTACAATGATGTGCAGGTGGTGGTCCTCCATAAAGACATTGGGGTCGGGCTGGGCTTCAGCATGGCAGGAGGCGCGGACCAAAACAAGCCAATTACTGTAAGGAACAAAAAAACACAATATTGATTAGTCGGGGGGTGTGTAGTTGGGTTTGTGTGTGCGTGTGTCTGTGTCTGTGCGTGTCTGTGTCTGTGTGCCACCTGTGTTTTCATCTCCCATTCTGCGGGGTCCGATCTTTCCCCCAGGTCCACAAAGTGTTCCCCCTGGGGGCTGCGGCCCAGGAGGGCTCTATCCGGGCGGGGGACCAGGTGCTCTCCATCAACGGCACGACCCTCTGCGGCTCGGGACACTGGGAGGCCACCCGGACCCTGAGGAAGGCCAAGAGTCGTGGAATGGGGGTGGTGGTACTGAGGAGAAGAGGGCTCCTCGCCCCCTGTCAAGGCGGAGATGGGGTGGATGAGCTAAACGGCGCACAGACTCAATCCAGAGACACAGGTGAGGGTCCATCATCAGCATCAGAAATGAGGGGATTCACTTGAGCAGATAATAGGTACTTTGACAGTTTATCACTTCACCGCTTAATTTGGGAATTGTTGCTCTGTGGACCTAATGTGTGATAAGCAAGTGTTGTGTGTGCTTTTGATAATTCCTACCAGGTCAGCAGGTTTGTGTACAGCTGGAGAAGCAAAGCAGGGATCTGGGGTTCAGCCTGGAGGGCGGAGTGGGGTCCAGTCTGGGGGACAAACCACTCAGCATACAGAAGGTCTTTCAGGGTGAGTCACCGTCACCGTCTCCATATTCACCTCCTCATCTTCCCTGAGAATCCCTACAGAGTCCGTCACAGAGACACGACCATGCTTCCGCCTGCTGCTTGTTTGTTGGTGGGAGGGACAACATTGAGAACTAGCCATACACATTCTTAACTCTGCAATGTGTCATTACAGTCCAAATGTAATACATCAAGCAATTCACTTGAACTTCAAGTTCATGTGAATGCTACTCAGTGTCACAAATTCCTAAAACGTTTATGTTCATGAATTAATCAATGTATTTAAACGAGTAACACAGGCTTAAACACTATAATAAGCATCTAGCAACAATGTACTATCCTAACTTGGCAGAGAGAGCTAGCCAGGCAGCTTAGCCAGTGGTGCATTCTAAAATATGTGTGTATGTGTGTACACTCTCGCAATCACTCTCGCCATATGAACATTGCAAAAAGTGTATATGCATTGATTCTAAGAACCCCTGAGTTGAAGACATACTCTCCTATTAAACCCCATTGTAACTCATGCAGCAATGTGTCCCTGTTACATAATAGCATCTACAGACATCGAGTTTAGACATGGCAAAGTGAAATACGACACCAAATGGTCAAAACAGGACCTGCGTTGTACTTCAGCAATAGACACACCGTAACTATGTAAATGTGTTTAACTTTAATGTCAACTACATGCTTCCAAATGTGGTATTTCCAAGGCATTTCCAAATGTGCACTAGATACAATAAGTATATGATATGAATAACTTGACCTTTGACATGGTGCTGCGACAGAATGCTACTGACCTGTTACCTCTGTATTGTTAAGGAGGTCCAGCGAGTCAAGTGCTTCCCGGGGATGAGGTGGTGGAGATACAAGGAGTGAACACGACAGGAATGAGACGCCTGGAGGTCTGGACTTTGATCAAAGGTCTGCCCCCCGGGCCCGTGGATGTGATACTTCGCCGTCCTTCAAAGACATTGGACATATAAAGGCTAATAACACAGTAACCTGGGAACTTTGCTTTTGCTGACTCTCGGGGCAGAGATGCCAAATCATCCGCCTTAAAAGACTGTCGTCACAAACAAACAGGCTTGGTCCTCTCGCCAGCTACATTGTTTCAGAAGGAATGAAGAAAGGAATGAAGGAAGAAACGGAAGGAACAGTGAAGGAAGGCGTATTTACAACAACATAGCACTGAAGAAAAAGCCTGACCAAAATAAAAGAGTTTCTTTTGTGAATTTGCTATTTAATTTTAAACTATTTCAACTCCTTTTATTGGTCGAGGTTTTCGATGTGTAGCCTATGGATCCCTGTTACAAAGGATGTAATATATTGTGAATAAAACACCAAATACGTTTAAAACTATTGTGTTTACATAATAAATCCTAACTTAAGCAAACATTGTTCTTGCATGTGTTTAATTACAACTACACAAAAGGGTGTAGTACTTATATATCAATATATCTACAATCAATCAATCATCATTTAGTTACCACAATTATGAATTATTGACTTCAACAAAAGTTGTAAAAGTTACATTTGGGACAGGAAAATAAATACAAATCCTGGGTCCCTGATCTCGGAGCTACTATGTTACTATGTTATAGCAGAACTTCTGGAGGGAGACACCACAGAGCCTGGGCCGGAAACCAGAAACTGAACTACAAATCCCAACCTCCAGCAACATGATTGGTCAAAACAAAATATGAAGTGAACGAAAGTGAAAAGCCCTTTTGCCCGAATTTAAGCTTGTCTGCCATCTGATTTTAGATTATTAATCTAGTCTGATTTGTGAGACTAGTGTAACCCTTAACCTTATTATATATATTTAAACTTTTACAAAGTACATTCAAAAATCAAGTTCAAATTAAATTTCATTTAAATATTAGGATGGATGGATTTCATATCAAGTGAGTGAAATCAAAGCATCCAATTTTGACTGTGGACTGTTCTCAGATATGAGAAGCATGAGGCCTACATAACAAAGGGCTGACCTGTGGCTCAGAGGATACGCGTGGCACATTTAAGATGAATCAATCAGCTGCTTTACCTCTGTAGTGAGCCATTTTAACATTAAACATGGTGTAATTTGTCAATTGTCTGTTAACACTTGCCCATTCTACAAGGGAATTTGTGTGACACTGTGAAGACAAAATTCCAAGATGCTATCAAGATACAATGCTGTTAGGAAGAACTACACTCAAAGTCACGTTTTGGCCATTATCATGTGATCATGTCCTTATCATCACTTTTGACACTTTAGACATTCCAATCTTTTAAACAAATATCAGACCAGCTCCACTTGAGCAAGTCCATGGCCGGTCTATCTCCAATCATGGAGATAGAGAGAAGTCAACATGGCTTCCCTGGCTGTTATCAGCAGGACTCATATTGGTAAATACTTATATAATCATTAGTTGTCCATAGTTCAGTGTCATAAGATGGTGACGTTTCATTGTTAACATTATCTTCTATGCCATTTTAAGATACAGGTATATACTTGCATTCATACAGTAGATTTAATATATGTCTGGGAAGCAAAAGCTGTAACATAGCCATCTTACATACTACTGATAACATCACAGAGTTGGGGCATGTAATTCCATGCTAATATTTACATAGACCAGTAAAGTCAACAAAGACCCTTCTCTACTGTACTGTCATATACTGTACGACCGATTCGATCGAATAAGGGTTTTTAAGTTGCTTTTTATATCTCTGGGCTCTCAGTTTATATAGGGAGATATGTACAATGCTAACAACCCTGTTCACCACTTTACACTCTTGGTGATCACCAAAGAGGCCACCATTTACAAGGGTCAAAGTCCTAAAAGCTGTATTTATTTGCATAACAACGGGTGAGTGGGAGTGAGGATGGCAGGGGGGCTCCCAGAATCTCTCCGTCTGTGATCTCCACAGGTCCATCAACGTTAGATCTCAGCGCGCTATCTTACAGGGGAGATTGTGTCCTCGGTTCCAGCCAATCATCAGCAACTTACTAGCAGCTTAATGCGGTCAAACCGTACCCAGGTGGTAAATGTCTGAGTCCACGTGAAGCAGAGAGCAGGGAGACAGCTGCAGTGAAACACTGGCTGACAGCTGTTGACATGAGTCACTGAGTTACATGGGGACGATCATCACGACAACACCACCACCACCACCACCACCACCACCACCACCACGGACCCTCTGCAACACTACAGAGGAGATACAGGAGCTTACCACGAAACTCAGGCATACAAGAGCTAGGGCTGGATGAGAAATTAGTATTTATTAAAAAGAATCATAATATAATAATTTATTATTGAATTCTAAAGTGCCAATTTAACTTGTCAGCGATGGTGAAACTGAGGGTGAAAAATGCGCTGATACGAGAATGCATGGCAGAGTTTCTTGGAACCTTTGTCTTACTGGTAAGTGAATTTGAGTAATATTACGTCAGGGATATCTGCCCTTTGAGGTTTTTTTACTAGTTGCATACAGTTTTCATGTTTTTCATTTTGTTTTATTTAATTTTTTATGCTTGCCACTTGAAATTATGCTTTTATAGTTCTGATTTGTCATGCGGCATTATTGTCTTGTAATGTCTTTTGCTGGTTTTAATGTGCAAAAATTGTGTATTACATCCCTAAATACACATTCCATCTTTAAATCCTTGAGAGTATTTTGAATGCTGGCTTTACTCGGAGTAACATCACATGTTATGTTATGGGGTGATGTGTTGTATTTGTTTGGCCTTGCCAGTGTTGAATGAACTCAGATTTATGATTATACACCACTCCCTGATCAGTTCCTTGTTGTAAAATAATGAATGACATACCTTTATTCTAAGTTAATAGCTTTATAGCAGTTATTAGTCATAACCTTTTTAGATCACTATTAGATAATGTGCCACTTTAGGTCCACTTAGGTCCATCAAACACCACCTTATAAATGAGAAAAACTTGTTGATGTTTAGCATATAAATGTGTCTATTTATATACAATTTGTGACGTTTGGGCATACACTTTCTTTATATTATGACTGGGGCGGGAGGGTTAGGTGCTTTTGTATGTATATATATTGTGTGTGTGTGTGTGTGTGTGTGTGTGTGTGTGTGTGTGTGTGTGTGTGTGTGTGTGTCTGCTATATGTGTTTCTTCATCAAGTGACCTTTGCTACTAGTCTTTTTCTAGAAAACTTGGGAGTTCTGCATCCAGCATCGCCATGGTCGAATCTGTTACATAATAGTTCTCCAGTATAACTCTTACCCAATTGCACCACCCCATCGTTTTCTTCTCTACTGGTTCCTCCTGGTTGGTAGATGTTCGGCTGTTCAGCGGCAGCACAGGTGAAGACCAGCAGAGAGACCAGAGGCCAGTTTCTCTCCGTCAACATGGCCTTCTCTGTTGGGGTGATGTCAGCCATGTACCTCACCATGGGTGTCACAGGTAAAATCAATAAGGAACATCTGCTTGAGTTGACAGCGCCGGCCTCCGTACGAGCCAATTTAGATTTAGAAGATTTCTCTTTCGTGATTGGTTCGGTGGATCCATCTCGCCTGTCAATCACAGGGGCATGAAATGCAATGTTCCTCAGTGAATACATGATTGGAGGGAGCAGAGAGGGAGGGGACTTTTCTTTGGTTGTTTAGGCCCCGTTTACACGAGGGGAAGACGCAGATATTTCCCTGCGCTTTGGCCTTTCATTAACACGAAAACCCAGTTTTTAGCACAGAAAACGACTATTTCTAAAAACCCAAAGTGGAGATTTCTGATAACGCCGGTTATGTGTCGGCGTGTCAACTGGGAGAAACGGGGTCTTAGGTTCTCAAACGTCACATTATGCACCAGATAATGCTTAATGTCATGTGAGCACCGTATGTTTAGTTTGTTTGTTCTATTTATGCAGTATGATGTAAATGACAACTTTTTTGAAAACGATGTTTTGTTATGTTATTATTGAAAACGGAGGGGGGGAAATGTTTGTTTCTCTAAATACCCGGCTATGTATAAATGTGGCCTTAGTTTCAAAATCTTACTCTCCTCCACTGTTTGCTGTTTTCTGCTCGCTTTACAATGGATGGATCATCAACATAGCCAATATCAAGAGCACATTTCCCCCCAAAAAAAACATCATATAGGTATCATGTCAATAGGTATAATCATCAATCAGAGATGAATGATTATTCAACCAGCGCTGGCGCTCTATACTGCTAAAGCCATTACAGATATGATAGTTAAGATGTGAGAGTGGCTGTACATGTCTTCCCCTTTGTCTGAAGGGTTGCAACGTTGAGTAGTTGCCTCATTTCAACTATGTTGTACATAACCATAGTTACTCAGAGTTTACTCATAATCATGCATGTGACTCCTGGACTCAGTAATTGTGTAAAACACACGACCAGTCTAATGACAGCTTTGTCAAGATGAACCGAGTCCACCTGGGAACTCACTGTCTCTCCTCTGTGTGTCCATATGTCTCTCGCTCCTTGCTGTGTAGGTGCTCACCTTAACCCTGCTGTCAGCCTGAGTTTTTGTGTGTTGCGCAAGGTTTCCTGGACCAGGCTACTCCCTTACTCTCTCGCCCAGCTGACTGGTGCCTATGTGGCATCCGCCCTCGTCTATCTGGTCTACTATGGTTGGTTTTGTGCAATCATCGCTGTATAAAATATTGCACAGGAAATGCACAACAAATTAACAATATTGTAATATGCATTAAAGGTGCACCATAACAGGTGCATACTTAGTACATTCAAAACCCAGGATGATAACTAGATAAATAAAACTAAGTTTGCCTTGAAGTTAAATTGTTGCATTCATGAAATGACCCTGCAGTCCACCCATGCTGATTGCTTTGGTAAATGTTATGGTCATTGATTGGATTACTTTGACATTTTCCAGAAGCCATAATGGAGTTCAGCGGAGGCGTGTTGACCGTATACGGACCCAACGAGACAGCGTCCATCTTTGCCACATATCCCTCCGAATATATCTCTCTGGGCAGAAGTTTCCTCGATCAGGTCAGCGTGGCTCCAGATAGGCGTCATTAAGTCGTAAACATCGGTTTTACGACGGCACCGCTTGTTGCTCCAACATCAGCGATACCGTTTCGAATAGCATCGCGACTTTGCTCATGGCTCGTGTCGCCCGTCGTCTGTCTCAGGTGGTCGGGACGGCCATGCTGCTGTTGTGCATTCTGTGTCTGGGCGAGAAGAGGAATACGCCGGCGCCCCCGGGTCTGATTCCCCCCATTGTGGCCACCATAGTCATGGGCATTGCCATGTCGATGTCCGCTAACTGCGGCGGCGCAATAAACCCCGCGCGAGACCTGGGACCCCGCCTCTTCACGCTCACGGCCGGCTGGGGCGTTGAGGTCTTCACGTACGTATCGCACAACGACGCATCGAAGATCTACGCAACAAAAAAAACACACACACACACTCCAAGTAGAACAACAGCCTTAAAGCCGGAGTACATTTGGTCCTGTGTGCTGCTTTTTTAGGGCACCTTCTTCTGACGTTGAGATGACCCCTGACCACCACAATCCTCTTTGCCCCATTCTGGTCCATCAGGTCGTACGATTACTGGTTCTGGGTGCCGCTGGTGGCTCCCATGATGGGAGCTGTGGCGGGGACCGTGACGTATCTGGTGTTCATCGAATGGCAGCTGCCCGACCCCGAGCCCCCCTCGGACCCCTCCATCCCTCCGACCCCCACCATGGACCGCAAGGAGCTCGAGGCAGCGATGGGCAATGGAGTACAGTTGAAGACGACCCATTTCTGAGCCGAACATGAACTGAATATGAACATGTGTGTGAATCCCAGTCCTTAGCATGGTAAATGGACTGCATTTTAAATAGCTCTTTACTAGCCTGTGGTGACTCAAACTTCTGTGCAATGTGCGTCACATTCACCACACATTCATGCATTGAAGGCGGAGCCAGCAATCGACAGAAGAAGCTGTAAAATTTGACTTGTGACTCTGGGACCTATGGCGCTCTAAGTCATTGATGGGTTTTTTGAGGATCTACTTGTAAATGAGTGGGATTTAGGGGAACAGACTTGGCAGAGAGTGTGTTCTAATTAGTGTATAAATCCCATGAGGGGCTCATTTACCTTAGAATGAGCCCCTTATATCAGCCTTCTTTCTTTAAATACCTACTTTTAAATACCTACTGGCACCTGACAGGCCAGTAAAGGATACCGTCGCTTCTCCTACGCCGCTGGAAAGGGAGGGGTGAGGAGAGGGTATTTAGTTTGGTTGCAATCTGCAACCTCACCACTGGGTGCCGCTAAATCGTACACACTGCACCTTCAAGGTAGTAGTAGCACATACAGACATATCAGGGAACAGCGGAAATCTAGCTCTAGTTATTGACCATCTGAGAGCGAAATGATAGGAATGCTTTTGAATGTACAAAGCAATTTTATTTATATCTATATCTTTCATATTGTCACCCGCCTAAAATAATGGCCCAAAAAAAATGATTTGTTTGCTAAATCATCTCCTCGTGATGCTGACCTCCTCTGGTAAAATCGCCAACCTCCTCAGTGGAACAGATCATGTGATTCTACCCCTGCAGTGTAATGGATCAATGGATGTGTTTTCTGAAAAACCTGAAAAAATGACCTGGGCCATTATTTAGGAGGGTGATGATATGTAGAATGTAATGTTTGGGCTTCACAGATTAAGTCGTGCAATATTTGATTTTCTGTAATAAATATTTTGTTTTATGTATTATTCGTAGTCTGGGTATGATGCCTCAAATGTCCCATCTGGTATCAATAGTATGAAGAATCTTATATCATATGACACATTCAATACATACTTGATTGACAGACAGACAGACAGACAGACAGACAGACAGACAGACAGACAGACAGACAGACAGATAGACAGATAGATAGATAGATAGATAGATAGATAGATAGATAGATAGATAGATAGACGTTTGAAATAATTATATTAATAATAACACTTAATAACACTTTTTAAATGTTTGACATGATTGGCACCTTTCTGCCTATTTTCAGAGAATGAATGGCGCTGCATTTGTGGATGTGTGGCTCTGTAAAATACGTAAATATGTATAGCGATGGCCAAAAAACGATGCATTCATTCATATTTCAAGCTATGATTAACGGCTGTGTGTCTGTTACAGCAGATCATTTAACACAGGTTAGTGATACTATTGATGTCCCCTCCAGAAAAATGTAGTGTTTGTGGTCCTCCCCGAAGATGTTATGAGATCTCTGCCCTTGCCTACAGCACTGCAGACCCCCCCCGCCTCAGCCTCTGGGACAGCTTGGCGGACCAGGTAACCCCCGAGACCTTACAGTCAGCAGAACACAAGGGGACCTTCCGCAGCCCTGTCACAACGTGGCTGTATTGCTCTCTCTCTCTCTCTCTCCACATTTGTGTTGATCTTTGCCCCCCGTACTCCATCCTCATTCGTGTCAGTGGGGAAACGGCCTCTCTGTTTTTCGACCAGGTAACAACCACCGGGGTTGTTCCTGTGCAGCCGGACTGCAGGGCCCCCTGCTGGCAGGCGTGCACAGCACAGTCGGCGGGGACTCCGAACAATGTGTTCGGCTGAGAAAAAGGACCTGAGGGTAAAAAAAAAAAAAAAAACGATGAATGTCGCTATGGCTCTATTTGTTGCATGAGGTTAAGCCGCGCGGGGCGTTAGAGATGAGATAAGATTCATGTCGGTTTGCGGAGTGCGGGTGTCTCTGGCTGGTTCTCAGGGGTTCCCCGTCCCGTCACTTGGACGGGCGTGGCCTTGCGGTGTGCACACCCCTTGCAGAGCCAGAGGCTCACCCAGACCTGCAACTGGAGACCGGTGCTGCTCGGGAACAAAATGGTTGCCCTGAGAGCCGTGGCGCCGAGCCCACGGTCACCTGACACCCTGGCCAAGGACACCCGGCTGTACATCCACAGGGAACAGGATCGCAAGACGAGAGAGAAAAAAAAAAAAAAAAAAGACCACAATGTTGGAATCTTTTCATTTCTTTGTTTGTACCGCCGCTTGGCGCCCTGATAAACGACCTCCTATCAGCCGTGGTAAACACCGTCTGCTTGTTTAACACGTGTTTGCAGGGGCCGCGCTCAGAGCGGTTCCAGTATTTGTCAGTGTGTGTCGCTCACCGTGCACCCTGATGGTGATCAGGAGCAACTCTTTCCCGGGACACTTTCTGTCTTTCCAGTTGCAAAGCAATCTTCTCTCCCTTCCGAGCTAGGCCTGTCATTATTGTAGGCATGTTGCGTGCTGCTCTCTCTCTCTCTCTCTCTCTCTCTCTCTCTCTCTCTCTCTCTCTCTCTCTCTCTCTCTCTCTCTTTGTGTACTGCCTCTTTTGGGAAAAGGCATGCATAATGTATAATACGCTTACTATGCATAATGTGCTTATATCTGATATTTTACTCATTTATGTAAGTTCATGTGAAAGAAAATGACAAATGCATAACCAGCCACCCCCCATAAATGTTTTTGTTTGATACATGCACTCCTTCAAATTAAAGCTGCATGACTTTTTAAGGAAAAGGACATGCCTATTGTAAGAATAACCTCACTCATGTATCTACAGATACATGACACATTTAAACAGGATTGTTGCGGAACATATCATGCTAATGGTACCACTATTAGTCTATGCAGTATCAAATAGTAACATAACTAGCCTATAGGAGTATTACACAATTCTTAAAGTAAGGCAATTGAGTAATGCCTTTTGGTTTTTGTGTAAGGCGTGTGCCAGCTCAAGATCTGGCCACTCCAATGACAATATCTGGGGACGCCAGTGGTTGTTTTTTTGTGTTGTTTCATTCTAAACAACGCTGATGCTGCGACCTTGAGCAGTGATGTGTGAAAGATGGATTTACCACAGACAGCAGAGGGCGATGCAAGACAGGAGCAATCCAATTAAAACTATAGGAGTAAAAACTCTATAGAAGTACAAACACTCTATAGGCCTACACACTATTCAACGAATCAACTTTTTACCTTTAACGGTGTACAAACTGAGGCAGCACCTGCCTCAGTGCTCTCGGGCGTTTAGACGGCGGTTTAATTTGTTTATCGCCGACACATTTTTCTTACTAGGCTATCGCGTAGGCCTACTGTGCGTTCACACCATGGCGCATTTACATCCACCTTGTTTACAGTGATTAAATTGGTACTTGAGGCATGGGGCTACTTACAGTAGCAGATGCGGTCGATAGATGTACACACCGCTCCTCCCCTCCTCCTCCTCCTCCTCCTCCTCCTCCTCCCGAGCGGAGGAGAAACACGCTCGCCACAATATAGTCTCCAACGCATTGTCCGCGCCGTCTACCCTCCCCACCTCTGTGGCCTTACTACAACACACCTCTTAGCATCATCATCATCACCAAGTACCCAAACGTAACCCCGCCAAACTCAACGACGCGGAGGAGAAGTCACCGAAGATGTCAACATCTGGAACATCTTTTGCCACACGCACTTAAGCAAAGGTATGGCGTTTTGTTTTGTTGCGCGCGGCAGTTGATGAGCGGCGCCCCGGTTCTTAATTGAGCGTCTTTTTTGCAGAGCGTCACTCACATGACTCGAACCATGGCGAGTCTGACTAGGCCGTGTCCTCTTTATGCAGAGGATCATGTTAAATAGCCTTTTTTTCCGTTATGACGCGCCTTGTTAGAGCTTTCATGAACCAACCAAGAGCTTATTACAACACGTGGACGAAATCGTAACAAACAATCTAGTCTTAATTCAAATGCAATGATGAGGAAGGTGTGATGAGATCCTTAGTCACGCATGTCCAGATCCCTGCACGCACGCTACTTGTGCAACAATAGAGCATAGAGCTACTCCGATGAAAACTATCTCGCTAGACTGTACCCTCCTTGTCCCAAATCACGATCGTTACTTTCATGCTTCAGTGCACTAAAATTGATTTACTTTGCATAATGGTCAACATTCAAACAAAGAAGTTGTTTGGTATGTTACCTGACGTTTATCCTTATCTGTGTTTATCATTTGTGATAAAAGTCAAATTTGCGACGAAAAGTTACAATACCACTTTTCACCTCAAGTTAGGTCATGTTTACAATTATTGTTTCCGCTGTTCTCATGCATTTTGCTCAATACATAATAGAGCTCTGATGAAAGGCAAAGCAGCTAGCGTGTCCCTCTCTTCCTTGTAGACATAGGAGAGAACAGAAAGCCAAAATGGTGCAAGCAAGGCAGTGCACCTGACAGCAGAATATACAGCGCTAGACTCTATGTCTGAAAGATGATCACCTTACATGGGCTCACACATAGTGAGAGCAGCACTTTCTCTCAGAGGTGCCGGAGTTCAGCACTATATCCACCTGTCACTGTGTACCCTTACAACTCAGGATATATGTACCTGTATACACACACAAATACACACACATACACACACACGCACATATTTACAAATATTACAAATCACACGTGTGTGAGGCAGCCGAGATATTCCTGTGTCCGTAATGTCAATGTCTCAGCAGACGGCAATAAGAAATAGTTAAGGAGAATCTTCTAGATGGAAGAGTTGTATTAGCCAGTAGATTTTACAGACAGCAGTTTAAATTCGTTGTCCATAACAGATCTGTCTCTCCTCGGATGTTAAGATCCACAGAAGCGGATGGGGAGCTCTCTGCTAAATATCATTTCCTCATTAGGGCTTTGACAGCCAGAGGACGTGTGTGTGTGTGTGTGTGTGTGTGTGTGTGTGTGTGTGTGTGTGTGTGTGTGTGTGTGTGTGTGTGTGTGTGTGTGTGTGTGTGTGTGTGTGTGTGTGTGTGTGTGTGTGTGTGTGTGTGTGTGTGTGTGTGTGTGTGTGTGTGTGTGTGTGTCTTCGGCATCTGTTTTGTTCTCGGTTCTGTTGAGCAGCTCAGCATAATTTATCTACTTGGTAAAGATTCAAAGTGTATTTTTCTCAATAATTACAGGATGGAGAATGTCAATTAAACATAGGTCACTTACAGGAGGGGGAATGTCAATTAAACACAGGTCACTTTCTGGTCTGGAATAAAAAAATAAAAAAATTTGCAAAGTTGCAGTAAACAATAGAAGATAGTTATCAATTACGCTGTTTCTAATTGATTAATCTACATGATTATGGTCGAGTAGACCATAGTTACTTGTAAATACTTATTGGGAACTTGTATCATGGTTGTTATTTTACATATACATTGTTGCTTATGTGGTTAAATATGCCCTCAACATAACTAACATTTTTAACAATTGGTATGGTAAGGGGCCTTTTTACCTTGACCTAATAACATGTAATGGACAGATATTTGATAAACATAAAATATTTGACAAATATTTGCAAGGAGTGGTTAGAGAGGAAGAAATGCACTTGCACTCAACCCATTTTAACTTACAAACTTACTTTATTCATCCCAAGGGAAATTATTGTGCAGCAGTTACAGTACAAAGTAGGTAAAGAGCAAATATACAAATAAACAATGTAAAATAGTAAAAGAGTATCACTAATGCACAATAACTAATAGACTAATGTCTTATGTCAAAGACCAAGACGTATTGAGGAACAGGGCAGAACGGTCTAGACTTGAAACCTCCATCCATGCCATTCTGACTCTCTGCGTCCTTCTCTCCCCATTCAATGTTTTAGTTGCTTGGGTCCTCCCTAGGGGTACCCTGTTCACTATATGATGCGAGAGAAGCTGCTGCATTTAGTCTAGTAAGATTAGTAAGATTAGTAACATTGACTTAAATGGGGACTGTTAGGCTTGGCTATTTTCTAATATAAGAGTTACTGATTCGTAAGGATTTTGTGACGAAAAATTGCTGAGAAGTTGAACCAATAAAGTCCAGTAAAGTAAAGTCCAGATCACTGATGTCAATGGTGCAATCCTTCCAGAAGTTGGACCATTGTGTTTTACATGTCAAGCAGCACAGTGCTACTTTGGGGTTGTGTATTTAAAAAATACACAGAGCAGTTTATGTAGTTTGAACGTCTTTTTCTTTTTTTTTTTATCAGAATGATGTTGGATATTCAACAGATATTAAAGCTCTGAGTTACAGCGATCTGACCGATCTGACCTGGTGGAACAAAGGATGTGATCAGGGCTTTGAGTCCCGTGTGTCTACCTTCCAGGAGATGGGGCTTCCAAGCCAAGTCAGGCAAGAGCTCACCTCTCGTTTTTGTACACATTAGGCGAATTGCAAAGTATCCTACCCTAAACGGCAGGCGGCAGCCTAGCTAAAACGCAATTAAACCAGATATTAAATGCGTTTGAAACTGTCCCTGATGGATATAACATCAAAATTGCAGTTAAAGGTCTGTGTCACACAATATTATATTATACAGTCTATGCTGATTACACAACCTGTTTTTTACTGTGGGATATACTTGCACACATACACTTAATATGTGGAAATTGGAGGAAATTACAGGGATTTTTTTGCGCACCAAGAAA